>WOVY01001471.1:0-17806 GCA_013436015.1 Rhipicephalus annulatus | reverse complement strand
ACTTGTGTGCAGTCTTTGATATTATTCGCAGGTGGCAGCACATGAACGTGTTGCAATCAAGGAGGTTATGCTGAAATTCCTAACCTCCTTGGTTGCCTATCTATCTAATCTATCTATCTATCTATCTATCTATCTATCTATCTATCTATCATCTCGCCGCCTACGGCTTTTAGATCTCCTAGCCGTTTCAATAATGGTAAAGATACAAACTTGGTATGGTATTACATGACTTTATGAAGACCATATATTAGTAGTCTTAACATGAAAATCAGGATACGTATGTCAGGAATGTCATGAATCACGTTTCATGGTCCTGCAGCTCTTGCGGTGGCTTCGTTCACATGGCATGTTGCAAAACTGGTATGGTATGACAAGATTGCATGACGAACACAAGCGACAGACCCTAACTTGAGAATAATGGCATGCGTGCATGTAACAACATGATTACATGCCACGCTCATGATGCGCTTGCGGCCGTTTCGCTAGCGTCACATATATCAAATTTGGTATTACGGGACATGAATGCATGACTAAGGTGTATGACGGGTGGAAACATGAAAGTGATGAGATGGTGTCATGTTAGAACATGACTATACATGCCACACATATGATGCACTCGCGGCCATTTCGCTAGCTTCACATATACCAAATTTGGTATTACGGGACGTGAATGGATGATGAAAGTATGATAGTAGTGCAAACATGATAAACATGAGATGCGTGAGATGCTTAGCGTCACTGAGTCTAGCATGACTACATGCTAGACTCATGATGCGCTAGCATGTACCACATTCAGTATTACGCAAGGTGAATGAATGACATAAATAAATGGTGCATCCAAACATGATAATACAGCATGCGTGTCATGTCACAACATGACAAGATTCCACACTTATGATGCGCTAGTGGCTGTTTCGCTAGCTTCACAGATGCCGATTTTGGTATTACGTGACTTCAATGGATGACGAAGGTATGTGACTGGTGGAAACATGATAACATGAGGTGTGTGTCATGTGCGAACATGACTACCTGCCACAGTCGAGGTGCTAATACTTTTCGACGAGACGCGGTGCGCGTGCACGCCGGTGTTCATTTCGTCGCGTCACTCCGGCGTTGCCACGCTAGGCGCTGCTCCTGCCACATATTAGAGAGTTTTAGTACTGCGCACGCTGCGTACGTGGCGGCGTGCGTACGTAAGGACGCCACGTTCTGCGTAGTGCGCATGCGCAGACCGCAACGCGCACGTATTGTGTTACGTTCGCAGCCGCTACGTACGCACGCATGAGATGCGTGCGTGCGTACGTATGAGCTGATCGCGCCGCTCTCAAACAAGTTCGCGACAGCGCGAAACTTCGTTTTGCAAAATGGCGGCATCGAAGGCAAGCACCGACCGGCTTTGTGGCTTAAAATATTGCCATAATCTGCTATAAACACTTGGATTGGCTCACATGACTGTCAACAACACGTGCTTCTATTTTGATCTACTAGATGACGCAACACGCTTCACGCTCGTTACGTACGCGGGTACTACGGCGTACTAAAAGCCGATTAGTGGCAAACGACGCCACGTAACGCAAGGCACTTGCGTGATGCGTACGTAGCACCATTCCGCAGTACTAACACTCTCTATTCACAGGCGCGCGCCGCACTGTGTAGCTTTGACGCATGCACGTTTCATCGCGTCCGACGTCGCTCCTTCTGGAAAAGAGGGAGACGCAGTGTTGTCTGGGTAACGCATCGGCGCGAAAGGCAGCATGTCGCTTTTCGAGACGGTTGCCGTCGGGTCGCGCCGACTAACAATGGTAGCGCCGGTCGCGTTTGCTAACGTAGGGTCGCTGTGCACCGGGTTCACGCGCGTCAACGCTACATTGGAGTATATTGGGCCCTTCATGATGCGTTTGCGGTCGTTTTGCTAGCTCCACAGATACCAACTTTGGTGTTACGTGACGTTAATAGATGACGAAATATATGACTGGTGCAAACATGGTAATCCTGAAACACGTGTCATGTAACAATATGACAACAAACCACGCTCATAGCGTGCTCACGGCTGTTTCGCTAGCTCTACATATACTAAATTGGTATCAAGTGGCGTGAGCGTGAATAGATGAAAAAGGTAAACGGCACATTCAAGCATGATAATCATGGCACGGAAGTCATGTACGGCATAATTTACCTCCACCTCGTAACGTTTGTGCTGATTTTAAAGTGACATACTAACATTTCTCATTCATGCTTCGCATATCATCGATTCCCACTGTACGTGGGGTCTGCCAAATTTTTTTTCAGGTAGAATGTGCGATAAGTGCGATACATAGAGAGAAATGAAGGTTAGAAGTTAGGAAAGGTTGGATAACTGAGAGAGAGAGAGAAAGAAAGAAGCAAAAGCAAGAAAAGAATAAAATTACAGGGACGTGGACAGAAAAAAGGAATAAAACAGCAAAAATACAAAGCGAGAGATAAAAAATATAAATAAAAACAAAGTTGATGTGAGGAATAGAGAAACAGGAAGATATGCGACAAAAAAAGAAATAGAAAATGGGAAAAAACTATACAAAAGAACAAGGAAGGCTGCCAAGCTCCGCTGTTTTGCTATAGCTTTCTGCCACTGGTTGAAGCGGCGCGCAAACTTGTACTGTTGACGATTTCACATTTTATATCAAATGAGCACGAACACCGTGGTAAATTCACATACAAACTTAGAACTGAGATGTAGGAATCCGACATATCTGCCATATCCGACATATTTTTCTCTGTTCCTAATACTAATTCGAAACTAGTAGTTTGAAATGCGAAGCATTACTTAGCGAACTTCGGCGACATTGAGCGTATCTATCTATCTATCTATCTATCTATCTATCTATCTATCTATCTATCTATCTATCTATCTATCTATCTATCTATCTATCTAGCCGCTTATAATTGGGTGCTCTCGTGGTCACCCTTTAACTTGGCGCGAACCAAAGTTAGCATGTGAGGGTAAGATTGTTTGACGAATATGAAGTGCTGGTCAAGACATGAATATTGTCACAATCCCATCGCGTACGTCGTCAAACACTTCCCCCCAGATAGTGGCACATACCCATGGGCGGACATGTGCCACTGGTATGCGGGCATGTGCCGCAGGTGATTGAAACTTAGTATCTACCCAGGATTGAAAATACACATGAGCATGTTTAACGCGTTTGCGTTAAGAAATACCCGACAGCGGTAGCATCGACCCAACGAATTCATAGAATAAATATCAGTGTTAAGAAAAACCTGACATAGGCTGCGTTGACTTTCCGCCAAATGCAGATAAAATTCTCGGGGTCCCAGCTTATACCCGACGTCAGTACCCGACGTCAGTAGTATCGACCCGACGAGTACCAGCTGGAATCTAACCCAAGCATTCTGCGTGGCAGTCAAGCATTCTACCACAAAGCTACGCCAGGTCTCGTAACTACTTTTCAAATAGACGCTAATATTTGTGAAATGTGAATAGTGGTTGCAGTGCTGCCTACCCAATTTTATAAACATTACATATGTACTCCTTTGATACAGTCGACACGTCGGGTTAACAACAATTGTGGTTAGGTGCCATGGGCTGAAGTTGATTTATGTAGCGGTGTCCAGGGCCAGCATCTTCGTGAGCATCAGCGCTTCATATCAACTTCGGATGTTGCCAATAGGCCTTTTCCACTTGACATCGTTGCGCAAGTGCAAACAAATGGTTATATAAACAGCTGCAACTCTTCAACATATGTCTGTTCATGCAACTTTTGTACGTATATTTAGCGTCATTACCTGACGTGTTGCTCACTAAAAACAACACGGTCATCATCCCTCCGCATGCTTCGCATAACGTTGATTCCCAGGTACGTGAGATCTGACGAATTTTTGTATTAGCGTTGCTAGAATGGAAAATGCGGTGTTAACAAATTTCAAAAACTTAGGTGGGGACAACAGTTAGACGAGGGAGAATGCAAGAAAAGCAAGCATGCATTGTCCGACTTGTTGTCGTACGCTTCAGAAAAAGGCGAAAAAAGGAGGGTGGTTAAAAGTCTTTTAGTTATGTACTAGCCCATAACTTCACATCTCATAGAGCTTCCGAGATATAGGCTACTCATCTCGCCCAGTCTCTTATATATGACCGTTCTGCGTGTATGCTCCCCATTTTGTTTTTACTTATGAAGAAGCGCCCAAGCTATCTAAACTGGCGGCGTCACACAACGACCTTAGTTAATAGGTAGCCCGAGGAAAAGAAAGAAAAGGTTGCGCACACTATGGAATCGCACCCGCCCTCTTAATAGCATGAGCAAGGGTGAACGCCCTCTTATATAAATAAATCATCTCCCGGGTACGTAGTCGCGCTCTCTCATTCGCACCTCGTACATCGCTTTAAGTTCGTGTGCCGGAAACGAGGCCGCAACGGGCGCATAATTTATATGTACCCACGCTCGGAGGTGCACCCCTCCCCACGTCAGAGAACGGGTAACTGACCTGGTCAGCTAAGCAGACATGGTTCATTCCTATTTTATACATTCCGGGCAAGCCTGCGTGCGTGTGATATGAACCTCGTGTCTGTAGCGTGGCCGGGTTCTTCGTTTAGGATTGTGCTGAAGTTCACCGGCACCAAATTTAGCACACCAGAAATAACGAAATCAACGTAGTCGCACGCGTGACTGCACGCCTTATCAGTTCACTCGGCTTTACACCCCTTATTGAATTCTCGAATACTTGTCGCCAATTTTTCAGTGGACAATGAAGTACTTTGGCATTTGCAGCAGCAGATAGTGTTACCACACCCGCAGCATGCACTAGCGGGCATGTCATCTGCCAGAAGCCTTCAATATCAAAATAGATGCAAGATAAACACAACATAAAAGCCGTGCGTCATCCTTCAGACCTGATAGAAATAAAAGGACGAATTATAAAGCGAACGCTGCCCATTTACACTATGCCTGCACTTCCCCTGTTTCAACCGAGCGGCTACGCGTACCGTGCAACCCTAATAGCATGGATGCCGCACTGCTCACCCGTAGTCGTGGTAGACGAATATTGTCATATTCTTGTGAAGCATACATAGAGCTAATTACTGGACATACACGGCTGAAGTACAGCTATCAAATGAAGGAGCGCCAATAAGGTATCGTAAATAAGGAAGAAAAGTGGAGAAGAAGACACGAGCTGAGGCATTCAGCTCGGGAGCATATTGAGTTTTTATTTATTGTTTACTCAATTTTATGTTTTTAAAAATACTGTAAGCATACACTTACATGGCCAGTGCATGAGTACAAGAGAAGTTCGTAATCATTCTATTTCGTATCAAATGTTTGTGCTACGAGTATGCACAATTAATCGTTGAATAAGTTGTGAACTTACAATGGTGGTCAACGGATGTACAGTTCTTAAAAATCTGCAATAGTGGCCTCCGAAAATTCACCTCTCCTGTACACGTGGCCAATAACGACAATGTGTGAATACTCTAGAGCGGCTTTCGTTGTGGGTTCTTGCAGTTTTAAAGAAAATCGTTGCACAGGCTGAAGAACGGTATTGTTGGAGCATTAGCAAAAATATATTACACTATTATCGATCTGTGCACGAAAATGCTTGTGTCTAGAATACCGTGCATGGGAAATGCACGCTTTGTTTCAGGTGCCATTTCTGAAATATTGTTCTTCCTGTCCTTCCTCTTTCAATCCTCCTCCTGCAATCATCGCTGTTTTATTGTTAAGCTTTGGTGACATATTTGGGAGTCATTAATAGGTGATGGATTACTATTTAGCTCTCACAGTACTGGTGAATTATATTTCAGTTCGCAGGTCTTAACCTTCCAAAGAAACATACGCTATCTTAAACGCCGTACTGGAGACCTGTATATATTTCGATTTCTTGTGGTTCCTAAACGTGTGCTGGCATGACGAGGTACACGGGTCCCTAACATTTTGTCATCATTGAAATTCGATCGCCGTCGCCGGGATCAAACGAACGTCTTTCTTGTGAGTAGGCAGGCACCGTGACCACAGCTGACCCTGACGACATGTTACTAAGGTAAGGCTATTTTATTTCGTATATCTTTGTTACAAACAAGTAAGCGCAATTGCTGTGAAGAGAGTACATCGAAATTGCAGCAATACCAAAGCACTTAATTACATATATCGAAGTGTTTAGAACACATATTGTTCACTTCGCTTCACCCTCAAACAAAATCTTGGAGTCATTCTTGCGTATAAATAAATGAACTCATAACAATTGCTCAGTTTACAGTCATAGTGTAACGGCATTCCTAGTCAACATTAAGGCTTTTAGAGGGTGGCGGAAGGGATAACTATTAGCCATAGGGCGCACACAGTAGAACCTTCTAGGCGAGTTTCTATTTCTTTTGCCACGGCTTCGCACATGTCTGCATTGTGACATCAGAAGCATTTCTTCTTTGTTTCGCCAATCCATTCAGTGGCGGCTGTAGACGAGGCATTCAATCGAACTGGTAGAGTAGCTGATTGTGAAAGAAATGGAGGTGGGGAAAGTTGTTTCTGTGGTCGGACTTGTCGGAATGTACATCTGACTCGCCATAGGTTCAAAATGATTGCGTGGATCCTGAAATATGTCTTGCGCTTGGAGACCCGTTCTTCGCTCAATACTAACTTTCTCGAAAACTGCTAGATGCAGGGCGTTCTGTTTGTTGCAATTTGTTCATGATTTTATGTTCTTACCATCACACTACAGCTTCCATTCTGTTTGAAGTATTACGAAAGTATTAGGCGTGTTGTAATAAAGGTGCTAAAGCATGAACTATATATCACATTTTTGTTATAATTTAATCCATGTGCTGTTTATTGTAGTGTTGTTAATGACGGCTAAAAGCACAATTCTTACATATCGAAGTCCGCCGTGATTGAGCAGCAGCAATGGTGCTCGGCTGCTGACCCAAAATCACGGTTTCAATCTCTGCTATGGTGGTCAGATTTTCATGAAGGTAAACGGTAGTGGCCCTTGTGCGCTTTTAACGTGCGCTTACGTGACGTAAGCTCACGTTAAAAGACACCAGAGGGTCGAAATTTCCGGAGGCTTTCCCTACGATATCTCTAATAATCATATCATGGTTTTCAGACGTAACACCTGAGGTGTTTTATGATCTACCTAGTCGAGTTGCCCAATTAAGGGAAAATTGCGCAAAAGATTGTCATGCTGAAATGAATAATTTAATGCCTCTTTAGTGCCAAAGTTATATTCCCCTTTACGCTTGCTGAAAATCGGTTCTAGCACTCATTGATCTAATTTATTTGAATACGCTTTACAGGCCTACGTTCAGCGTTGCGTAAGGAGGACAAAAAATTGCCCGCAGCTTCCCTCGGGGGAACACTGAGGAGGATGCGGAGCATATAATTGGTTAACGGGGTGTTAAAGTGCGACTTACTTGGGTCGATGGCTAAATTGGTTAACGTGGTTGTGAAATGGGGTGTTAAATTGCGACTTACTTGGGTCGATGGCTAAATTGGTTAACGTGGTTGTAGGAGGGGGTGTTAAATGAGTGAACACGTACACACGTATGCGAAAGGACGGCGCTGGTCGAAGGGACGTCGATCATTGTGTTTGTGGATTCGTTGGAATTCATTTCACCGCGACCTTGGACGTCGACGCGCCGTACAAACCAACCGACGAGCGGCAACTGAGCGAGCAAGCGCCGACCTTGAGTATATATACAGCGCGACGGCGCATGCACTGTCAGCTGTTGAATGTTCTCGAAGGAGAAGCGCGCGCGTGGCACAGATGGCGACGGCGCGACGGCGCATGCGCTGTCAGCTGTCGAATGTTCTCCAAGGAGAAGCGCGCGCGGCACAGATGGTGGGCGACGGCGCGACGGCACATGCGCGCGCGTCAGCTGTCGAATGTTCGAGAAGCGGTGCGGACGGTGCGGACGGCGCACTACAAGGCGCGAGTATAAGATGCTTCCGCATCTAAAAAAAGGAACCATAAGGCCTGCGCGAAACGCGCAGCACAGTCACAGCGAAAGCTGGAAGAGCGTTCTTTCAGGGCCTTTTCTAAACACTCTTTGCGTAACTGCTGCAAGCTCACTTGCTGGATACCCACTACGCCTTTAATAATCATATTTTTGTATAGTAGGCCAAAACGAAAATTTTGTGCACTGGCTGATGACGATGAAGAATCATGCATGAGTGTGGTTTGCGCCACAGTTAATAAGTGATCAACAACAAGGTTTTGTAATGGTTTGAGACATTGCGTGACCCGCTCGTTACGCTATTCGCATGATGTGACGCTTGGTTGTTGCTTTGATGTTCGAAAACGCTTTCTAACTCACACTAACACGATTTCTTTCCCGACATCAAGCCTGCCTAAAGACAAGTTTCGAACAGAGTTTCAAGCGCAGGCATCACTCTTCAAAACTGATATATCAATTACCGTTACTATGAAGCATGTTAAAGAACATTTACATCGTAATCCCACGAGTGATATATACCCGGAAATAAAGAAAGAAAACGGCATCGCTCTGTGGTATAATACTGTGCTGGCGCGCGGAATATTGGGTTTGAATCAAGCTGTGGCGTTGGTGTTTTTGTTTATTGTTTTTTTTTCATTGTGCGAAAGTGGTTACGGACCCCGGTGGTAGCAGCGCGCAACGGCGGTACCGCACGTGACTCCTATTGTTATCCCATAACAAAGGTAGCATTCAGAACCTCGCTGCAGTCGAGGCCAGCAAGCTTTTGTTATATTAAGCAAATTGAACAGTTCTTTGCTCGCCCTTCACCCTCGTCGTGACACAAAGCCATCGCGCACACTACTGTCACGCAGCGAAACGCTCACTCTGTAAACACACTGTCTCGCGAGGTAGCTATATACATGCCTGAGTGCAGCGAGAAGCTGTGCCCTTCTTCCTGAATACTGCTTCCGGTGTACTTCGACTGCAACAAGCTGTTGCAACCGAGCTTTTGTCCACACATTCATGTGGGTCAGCCGGCACATATACGTTTGCAATTATTACATATGTGCACATGGGCCTGTTCTTGCGTTGCTTGCAGCGGCATTAGCAAATGTCCCAAACGTGCACTTTGTACGCCGCTGCTCTGATGTTATGCAATTCACGGGCAGCTTCTTCATGGTTACCGCGCAAGCACAGTAGCACTGTCACCAATGTTCTAATGTCACGGTTGAGCCACTGTTTTCCGCTGACAAGTTGGCGAGGTCAAAGAGATAAAGGGTTGGGAGAAAAAAATTGGAAAATGTGTTGGTACATGCTTTGCGAAAAAAATTGCAGATCTCACGTACATTGGGAATCCATGTTATGCGAAGCACGAATACGAAATGTTTATTTGTCACTTTAAATCAGCACAAGGTTCCGAGGTGGAGGTAAATGATGCCGTACATGACTTCCATGTCATGATTATGATGTATAAATGTGTCGTTTACCTTCGTCATCTATTCACGTCACGTGATACCAAATTTAGTATATGTGGAGCTATACAAAGTGCCACAAGCACGCTATTGATTAAAATGTGGGGTTTAACGTCCCAAAACTACTTAGAGGTTTATGGGTGACGCCGTAGTGAAGGACAACGGAAATTTCAACCACCTGGGGTTCTTCAACGTGCAGCCAAATCTGAACACACGGGCCTAGAGCATTTCGGCCTCCATGGGAAATGCAGCCGTCGCAGCCGGGATTCGATCCCACGACCTACGGGTCGCGAGCACGCTATGAGCGTGGTATGTTGTCATAATCTTACATGACACGAATGTCAGGATTATTATGTTGGCACAAGTCATATATTTCGCCATCCACCGACGTCACCTAACACCATTATGATATATGTGGAGCAAGAAAAAAAACAGCCGCGAGCGCATCATGAAAGGCTCAATATACTCCAATGCAGCGTTGACGCGCACGCACGCTGGGCACAGCGACGCTGAGTTAGCAAAACGCGAGCACTCTATATTCGGACGCCAGGCGCGAAGAGCGTCCCTCGCCGTGGCCCGACGGCAACCGGCGCAAAATGCGACATGCTCCTTTTCGCGACCATGCGTTACATGACAACACCGCGTCTCCCTCACTTCGTGATGGAGGGACGCCAAACGCGCTGAAACGCGCATGCGACAAAGCAACGCAGCGCGGCGTGCGCCTGCGAGTATAAGGCAGGACCGGCACATGGCATGGCAACGCAGGCGTGACGCGACGAAATGAAAGCCGGCGAGCACGCGCACCGCGTCACGTCGAAATGTATTGGTGCCTTGACTGTGGCATGCATTCATGTTCTCACATGACACGCATCTCATGATTAGCATGTTTGCACCAGTCCCATACTTTCGTAATCCACTGGCGTCACGTAATACCAATTTTGTCATATGTAGAGCTAGCAAAACGACCGCTAGTGCATCATTAGTGTTGCATGTAGTCTTCTTACGTGCCATGAATTCCGTGACTATCATATTTTGATGTGTCATTTACCTCTATTGTCCGTTCACGTCGCATATTACCGAATTTCGTACATGTGAAGCTAGCGAAATGGACGTGAGCGCATCATGAGTGTAGCTTGTAGTCATGTTGTTACATGACATGCATCTCATGTTTATCACGTTAGCACCAGTATCATACCTTCATCATCTGTTCGCGTACTGTAATACCAAATCTGATATATGTGACGCTAGCGTGGCATGTAGTCATGTTGTTACATGACGCGCATATCATTATTTTCAATTGACGGTCTAGCGCTTGTGTTCGCCATGCAATGATGCCATACTATACCAGTGTTGCAACATGTCATGTCAACGAAACTACCGCAAGAGCTGCAGGACCATGAAATGTAAATCATTTATGACATACATATCTTGACATTCATGTCATGACTCTTCAAATATGCTTTTCATTTAATCATGTTATGCCATAGCAAGTTTGGTATCGATACCATTATCGAAACGGCCACGAGAGCTAAAAGTCTTAGACGGCTAGATAGTAAATAGATAGATAGATAGATAGATAGATAGATAGATAGATAGATAGATACGCTGAAAGTTGCCAAAGTTCGTTAAGAAATGCTTCGCATTTAAAAAGTAGCCTTAAGCTTTACTGAGCCTAGAGCGCACTACATTTCTGCAATGTTGCTTATCATAACTGCGTAAGAACCGTCTTGATGTCAGTGAGAGCTTGTGCACTTTGACTTGCACTCACCCACGTCCGTGCACTATGTGTTTTGTTATGCTGGATATACTCGAAAACTTAAATTGTCGACAAAAAATGACACACTTTTTAATTTTGGAAAACGTAAAAATACCATTTCGGAAGCGTGATATTTTCACTAGCATGAAATTTGTTGCAGTATGTGGTGTCGCTGAAGAACGAATAAAAGTAACGTATTTGAATGTAAACCACTTTTTAGAAACAACGCACGTTTGAGCCGAGGCTCTTCCGGCCCCAGTGCCCATGGTCCTGGCACACCACTGTGTAAAAAAGTTAGCAAAAGGTTCACCAGAACAACATAAAAAGCCTGAGCTCTGCAAAAAAGAGGACATTTAGGCACCCCGGAATCAAAGCTTATGACCAAATAAAATCTTAAAACAAAAGAAAAGGCCACAACGCTGTAAAAAACACTGACATATAAACACTCATCAATGGAAGAATAGGAAAAAATGTGGTTTAGTATAGACTGATATCAATACCCTACTGAAACGTTCCGTAAGAGGCGGAGACCTCACATACGGAATTATTGGAATATGGAAGACGTATGATGCGGACTCCGCATAAGACGTATGATGCGGACTCCGCATAAGACGTATGATGCGGCCTCCGCATCTTATGGAAAGACGTATCATGCGGAAATTACTGAAATGTGTGCATGTTACGTCTGAATCTAGTGCAAAGCAATATAATGTGTAAATTGAATAGACGTCCACATCTTAAGTACATGCAATACTGTGTACAAATCACAATATTTCTTAAACGTGCATGATGAGGGATTGAATCATCGGCATCTTACTAATTGTCGTGATGCGGAAACAAATTACCTTTTAAATAAAATACATTACAAAACTAGTAAATTAACATGCTAGCAATCATAAATGGTGATTACATTGCAACACATTATTGCAGTGTTCTATGCAAGACTTAAAGAACTTATAAAGTTATTATTATCAATAGAGAAGCATTAATATACACATCAGCCCTGCTACAATCAATATGTTTTTTATTTGTCTGTATGCTCCAGCTGTGAATAGTGACATTGCAGTGTTGATCGTACACAAATGAGGTGACTGCACCGCATTTTCACAAGCTCCACCTAACCAACAGGATGGTGGCACAATGTAACAGCAATTTTCAAACAAAATGTTTAAACATAAATAATAATCATAGCACTGTGAAAGTGTGGCGCTGTGTTTATCTCATAAATGCCTTGTGGAGATCGGTGAAATGCTGCTTGAGGCTCCGGCACCACTGTAAATTTCGAAGGTCACTGCGATAGAACTTATGTGTCCTTCATAGGCACCTGGAAATGAAAATAATTGGCACAAATAATGTCAGAGACACATGTTAGCACAATTGTTTACATGCACAAGAAATATAACACACAGAATGAAACTGAAAATTTAAAGCACACAATCCTTCATGTTATGCATATGTGAATAATAGAAGGAATGAGTGTATAAATTAGTTCTGCCACATCAAAAAAACAGCATGCTTATCACAGTGGAAATAACTAGGTTGTCATGATTTTCAATGGTAGAGATAATCAATTAATATGTCCTTATGAAATTATGATATAAACGCTTCCTGCACAGTAAAACTTTAGGAACTGCAAGTGAAAGCTCTCAATGTTCATTTAATAGTGTGTGCATGTACATCTGCTGCCTTTATACTATACAGTTTGTGCACAAAATTGGCATTTTGAACAATTTTGAGAGTTAAACCTATGCAACTTATGAAGGTTAAAATCACCATGAAAGCAAGCAGGACCAGGCAGGTGCCATTAAAAATCTGTGCAAGCCAGATAACTCTAACCGAACTGCACACATATAGGGGAGCAAGAGTAACAGAAATTCGGCTGCTGACCCGCATGTCGCGGTATCAAACCCCGGCTCCATTTCCGTTAGAGGCAGAAATGCTGTAGGCACGTGTGCTCAGATTTGGGTGTACGTTAAACAACCCCAAGTGGTCGAAGTTTCCAGTGCCCTCCACTACGGCGTCTCTCATAATCATATAGTGGTTTTCGGACGTGAAACCCCACATATAAATCAAGAATAACAGAAATAAACTGCCAACAGAAAAGTTGGGTGCATGTGCTATCTGTACACCTTACTACATACAGCATGCTCATTCCATTTTAAATACCGATATTGAGAATAACTGCTCTATTAGGAATGTAAAAGGTAAGGTAGAACTGAACGACTCTACAAAAAGTGACCCTATTATGACATCACGTTTTCTTATAACAAAATTGACTAAGACTCTCAAATGTCATTATGCAAGGAAAAAATCTTCAAAAGAACAATCAAGTTTGAAGTCATATTTATTTATATGGCTACTATGACTATAACCAAGAAATCGACCTCAACATGGCTAATGTTAGTTTTTAATGCCTATGTTCACTAGACAATGAACTATACTACAAAAAGCACAGCGTTCAGGCAAAGCACCACACAAAAAAAGAAAGCAGTTTTTTTTTGTTAATACCTACAATGCCTTTAAATTGGTATTTTTACCTCTACTTTCGGCTTTTTATCTAAGTAACTGGTGTGAAACAAGTTAGCTGAAAATGCACTGTGCCTCCAAAACCTGTTGGTTGAATCTGAATTTTTAAAAAATGGTGAAGCTTGCACTAAATTAGGCTCCACAAGCCTTGGAACAGTGAGACTACATGACTCTTAGGACTACTTTAGTTACTTGTGTTTTGTTTCTGGGCCTAAGCATAAAGACAAGGGCTTAACTGAATTGCTGCTAACAAACAAATGCTTTCGAAATTGCCCGAGCGTCAAAGGATGCTCAGCCATTTGTTGTGTTTTGCACTGGGATATTCTACACCAAACATACAAACCATACTGCCTGGCGACCATCACAGATGTATAGTTTAAAAAATGATGGTAATTTACTCTTCTGAAAATAGTTATTTGCAGAAATGTTTTGAAAAGAAAAGAGTAGTGGTCACGTGGGTATCTTCAGAATTTCGCAGAATGTCGTGCGGGTGTTATTTGTGAGAAAAATTTCAAAGTACCGCTTTTTCTTGCCATATCAAATTTGATCTACATATTAAGTAAAGATGCTTCTTAAAGTATTTGAAGTCAAGTAACATTAGTGTAATTTTTCTGCTACATAGGCTTTGAAGAATTCAGCCAAACTGTTTATTGTTTGCATTTCTTGTATGGCAATACTGCATTTTGTATGAATATTTGAGCCACAAATACTCACTGCACAGAAGTTATATTTTACGAAAAAAAAATAATGTTAGGTCCAGATTACAAATATCACTATATAATCATTTTTGTCCACATTGAGATGCAATTTGAGCTGTGTGTTTGCCTAATTGAAAATTACTTTTATATGTAAGTTGAAAGCAAATAAACAGTTCTTGTTACATGGCAAGTGTTATCATTACAATTTTTGTTTAAATGAGGAAAATGATTTTTGAAGTCTCCTATTGAGGGCCATGGAGAACTTCGGAACAGAAGCTGTCGTACATCAAATGCAGAAAACAGCCATCATAAGAAACCTTCAAAAATTCATTTCTACTTTAAGACAAAGGGTAATCATATAACTTGCCATATAAAGAGAACTGCTTCCTTGCTTTTGATGTGACGAAAAAATTGCACTAATATTACTGAGCTTCATGCATTATACACAATCACCTTTACTTAATACCAAGAGCGAATTTGGTGTAAAAAGGCAGTATTTTTGAAACACTTTACTTTTTACAAACAACACCCAGACGACATCCTGGGAAGTCCAGAAGGCACCAACGTGGCCTAATATTTTGTTCTCTGCGATATACTTTAGCATTTTGCTGTTTTTCAGAGAAATACAGTAAACGAGCACAATATTTTTTTTTCAAAACACATTTAGGACGGTTGGCAAAATGGCTTGGATGTTTGATGCGTAATTGCCTCACTGCCAGCATTTATTCTTCCGAAGCTCAAGCTATCACCTCTCTGTTACTGCCTCCCTCACATACAATGCCTGCATAAGAAAGAAAAAGAAAGGCAGGTCCGACAAAGTTCACAAGGCAAGATATTTTCATGTTGGATAAATTCATTACCATAAACAGCAGCAAAATAACATTC
This sequence comes from Rhipicephalus annulatus, assembly GCA_013436015.1. Lineage (NCBI taxonomy): Eukaryota > Metazoa > Arthropoda > Arachnida > Ixodida > Ixodidae > Rhipicephalus > Rhipicephalus annulatus. The sequence goes on along the minus strand of WOVY01001471.1, from coordinate 2,548 downwards.
ATTTTGAGTAGTCCAAGACCCAAGCTATATACCAGCATACTAAGAGCCAAGCACAAAATTTTCAATTGAACGTGTGTGGTGATAGACAGGAAGCACTTATTGCAAGACTGATCAGTCTGTAATTAACTAAATGAAGTACAATGCACTGTTCAATCCAACACCACATAGGCATCTTTGCTATAGCAAAGCCATGTGTCATTGATTCATGCACTAGATGGGACAATGCAAATGTAACAAAAAAGGTGAAAAACGAAAACAAGGAAAAAAAAGAAAAGGGGGATGCAAACTAGGAGCAGTGTAGCACTACTTTTACTTTGCATTCCCATTTTCTTTCTTCTTTTTTTCTTCTTTTCTATCATTTATCTTTTTTTTGCTTCCCTTATCCCCAACCTCCGACAGGAGAACACTTTGTATCAGCGCAACCTAACTTGAAAATAAGCAAGGGCTGCACTCTTCTGCGTTAGAGGTTTTTTTTTTTTCAGACAAACATTTCCAACAGGCACACACGCCTATACCAAAAGATGATGTCATTACTGACCCCGTTTAAACTAACACGCCAAGGATGACAAGGTGACTTCTAAAAAATAGGTCCTCCTATCGCAACATCGGCCAGCCTGTCTGAAGCACTTTTACTGTTCACCCTGATTACCCCACTAGATGTTTCCATCTGTCGACTCACATCTTCATTTTGGATAACACTAAGACGAGCTTACACTGATGAATACGCACGAAAGTTTAGTGATGTATCATGTATCAGATTAAGCAACTCTGTTAAAAAATTATTGATACCTTGCTTCCAGGCTTTTATACTGTAGCCTGAAACTTCGTAATGTCTTCTATGCACATGAACCAGATTGACAACGTAATGTACAAAATGCTTAAAAATACTGCGAGGAACAAGATAACGACAAAACGACCAGCCACCCAAAATTTTCGCTGTACATGTTTATAAAACGTTCATGTACCCCAAACGAGGTGCTTATGATACAAGCCGAAAAAACCTACTAGTAGGGCCTTGGAGTCTTCTGGAAGTAGACGTGTTGCATTTTTTTTCTGTAGAGGGCTTTACACCCATAAGTGAGGAACAAAACTCCTGTATAATGAAGAATGCTGGCAGCTATCAGTTATAGAAAAACCTAACGCAGCTAATCTTCCCGACACATCTGTACATTTAGAGAGGTTACGTAGCTTCTGTGATTGTGGCAGTAACTCCAACAGGACCAGTCCGAAAATTGGCACTACTTGGCTAGACAAATGTCCAAACATGCCTGCCCGACTCCCTCTAGCCATCCTGGCTGAATGGACACATGATTTCTTAACTGCTGGCTGGACAAAAACAAAACCACTGAAGTACTCACAATACACAGCGTGAAGTTCCTCTGGAGTGGTCAACTTCGTCTTCTGCGATGAAAGAGCAGCACAGTGTACTGATAAGGCACTCCTTGCAATGGTTTTCAATGCCACACAGTGACCTTGCTGTTCCTGTCGAAGAGAGCTTCGGGAGCTTGGAGGGTGCTTGCTCTTTTCTGGGGGCTGCTGCCGCTCCTCGTTTTCTGCTCAAGGTCAACCTGCATAAAGTTGTAGACGAGGCTTTAAGAGTTGTATATAATGATATACAAATTTTCGCTGAACACACGGTTTCCTCGTGGCACACTGAGGAATTTCTTATAAAACTTAAGGCCTCGTATATGCAAACATTTACAATCGATCCGAAAATGCACTCGACTCTAAAGAAGCAAGTTTGTTATGTAGTGTATATAAAGAAAGGTCATTCAGCACAACCACAACTACAGTTGCACACGAAAACGACATTTTACACGATCCTGTTTATTTACATGGTCCATTTTATTTACACGGTCCATTTTACACGGTCCTGTTTTACACGATCTGGTCTGCATGAACTCTTGAACCGGGCACCATATAGGTTTGAAAGACACACACAGACTTTGAGACAAACCTAGTTTCCCATGGAGCATCCTCTTGCACTATAACAACACATCTCAATCTAGTTAGTTGGTCAGAACGAGGTGAAAACAGCTCGCACTTTGAAAAGCACGGGCAGAAGGAATGACGCCTGCACCCTGTGCTTTCTGTACGTTCTCGTTGAGGGTGCAGTTTCACCTTATCCTTATGCAATTTCGCATTTATAACATTGTTCGCTGCATAATCTTTGTGGCGTTAAAGTGTGTGATACCGTGATGTGTATCCCATGTAATTTATAAAAATAGAATACAAGGATAGCTTGATTCAAAAATAACAAAGTGCATCCAGCGCCATGTCCTGTAGCCTATTCTTTAGGCAAGTGGCAAGATGATTTATTCTTCAAAACAATTCTTACTTGTAACCACTACAAGAGCTAACTCGTACACTGGCAAACAATTCTGTTTGCCCTCTTCAGATTATAAGGTACCTTTTTTACACCAGAAAATCTTCAAGAAGAATAGAAGTGTTGTAATTGTGAAGAAAGAAATAGAAGGAAAAAAAAGATATTGATTGATTTGTGTGGGTTTTAACGTCCCAAAACCACCATATGATTATGGAGACGCCG
>WOVY01001470.1:127500-322039 GCA_013436015.1 Rhipicephalus annulatus | reverse complement strand
CCTTGGATCATTTCTCCCTACACTGTCTATGATGAAAAGCAGTAGCTTTGATTGTGGTGACTATTTGGCGACGTGGATCTATCGAAATGTTCTGATGGCAAGAGTAATGAATTGTACGTGATTTCCGGGCACTAATTTTACTCACCGGAAGTTCTTGCGAAGTCCTTAGTGCTCGCCCCTGTGATTGCGTTGCTCCCTCCCAGTTCACTGCCTTATTTTTGCGACTCCCACGGGCTGCTAAGTACACTCTAAAGATGCTAGGAAGGCTTTACCCGTTTTTACGTTGAAGTAACGATATAAAAAAAAAAACGTAAAGGTGCCTCTGAATGTTGACGGAGCGTGCAAGCGGCGACCAAAAAACGTCTCCGCGGGTTAGCGGCAGCAGTGCGTACTATACATAGTTATGCCTAACGTAAATGGCGAGGGAGTGATCCGTTTCCGATAAGCGGCTTCACGTAAGAGTGCATCTTGCAACGATGCAGATGATAGAGCAGGTTTGTGAGCTTGCCACGACCTTTGAGGCAAGCTGGCTTCGTCGGAAGCGTTTGCTTGATACACGCAAGGCACCCTTTACTGCCCAAACAACTCCTTTACCAGAAACGTGATGATTGCCATAGTAGTCATGCCACAGCTCTGCAATTTAGAAAAGAAGTTAGTCGGTCTGCGCATTCATTCTTCGCTCATATCTATATTTCTGTGTGGTCTAGATATCTATAATTCCGAGATTATGACACAGGCAAGTATGATATGCATCGCCGATCATGACACCCAAATATGCAATCATGATATTTCGGCCATTGAGAGCAAAATGGATCGTTACAACAAAACCCAGTCTTTTCGCGTTGATTGCCGGATGCTGGAACTTGCGCGTCTTCGTTTGAGCCGCTATTAAGTCGGGTCTTGTCTATAACATTGGAAAGTGCCATGCAATTTTCCCTGCACATGCTGCGATGCCCCTCCTCTGCCAGTGCTTCGTTTACACTCTTCGCACCTGTAACGTGCTTTCCGATTGACCATCAACGAAGACCGGTTTCTGAACGAACGTACTTTGGAAGGAGAAACATAGCGCGCAAGCAAAACATTACCCTGGGGGACGTCATTTGATAGTAAAGCAATACATCGGTTCGAAAGCGAGTCGTTTCATCATTTAGCTTCGCTTACTAGAAAAGCTCTGTTGAATTTCTACACAGTGTTTGTGATTCGTGGTCAAGAAATTACCGCTGCCCTTAAAAGAAATACATGATTGCCTCTGTCGTACACTGCGGAAATATTTTATAAGATTTGAAAGCTTGCAAGGGCCTCTCTTACCACTCTCAGTTTTGAAAATCTCTGAAGCTCATTTAGATTTGTTTTATGCTTAGTACACATTGAGAAGCAGTTAGTGCATTAACTAGCTCAGCGCATTTTCTTTTTTTTACATTCGCGGTGGCGCACTGCGTCTCATCTCGCTTCCATGAGCGTTTTGAAGACCTCTAACGACTGAATGAAAACGGCTTTGTTGAGAGTATAATAGGGTTCTCACATGCTAATTAGCATCGCAGTACAAAAAGTTGGCACTCTAAAAACGTAAACAGCGTGCTTAATCATATGTATTTTCTCCGCTTACTTTTCAGTAACCCGAGAAGCTGTTTCTCTTCGTGGCATTACCACTGGCGACTTGGCCTTGTCATCACCACCAAAAAAACGCTGGCGTGACTCTCCGCACTCGGGTTTGGTGCAGCGGCAAGTGTCAGTGATCAAGACTGAAAAAAGTTCTTGTTTTTTGCACTCGAGGCACGTTTCCCGCCGAGTAATGATTCATGCATATGCATTACTCTTGCCATCGAGTTGGTATATTCAAGCTTTTTATTTTTTGAGAACCAAAAGTTTCTTTCTGTTTGATTGTATATATGCATATACGATACTTCTCATGCATGTCGGAAGGGCCAATGTCACCTAGAAAAGTATTTTAAGGCTTTCTTACTGCCGCCGTGACATTGCTCATTTTCCCGAGCGAGCGCGCCACTGGCTGAGAATCTATTGTCCCGTTGTCTCCCGTTAAAACATAAAGGGTTCTGGGAAAGTTTTACATACTTAACATCTTCATTTTGCCTTTTGATTGAAGAAAAGGCGCTGGTTCAAGCGATGTTTTACGCTGCAAAATATTTACAGATTGACCTGTGAGCCATTTCTTCTACGAAAAATTCAAGGAATGTGCGTTATCGAACGCGTGGTTGATGTATAGGACAGAAATTTCATGGAATAAGGAAGTGACGAATGAAATGAGGTAAATTTATTTCATTCATTCATTATTTACTCTCTCTCACGCACACACGCATACACACGCACGCACACGAACACCACCTAGAACCTGCAGAGAATCTGGTCCTATACTCATTTGCAAAGTTTTTGTAGTATTATTTGTACTCTCTCAAACATCTGTCTTCATAGACACGCACTTATTGAGGCGAGTGTGTTCAGCTGCCACAAGTATTTTAATCAGCACAACATTACGTTTATAGTCATCGCAAAAAAAAAACCTTTCGTTTCACGAAATTTTTTCGGGACGGACACAAGAAGCGGCGTTTCCTCTTTTGCTCTGACCCTTCTCGCAGTGCTGCGTAGATAGATCTGTGAGGTCTAACGTCACCAAACCACCACATGATTAAAGAGACGCTGTAGCGGAGGGCTCCGGAAATTTTGACCACCAGAGATTTCTTAACGTACACCCAAATCGGAGCACACGGGCCTACAACATCTCCGCCTCTGTCGAAAATGCAGCCGTCGCAGCCACGAAAAAATCCCGTGACCTTAGCCACTAGACCACGTCGTACCTTAGCCACTAGTACCTTCGCCACTAGACCACAGCGACGGGGCATGGTATCATTGGAGCGACTTGAAATATGTAGTACGGACACACGTATCTTCGGGTCACGAAGGAAATGGATGTAGACACAGCTTGACGAACGACACGCTCCCATTTCTTTCTTCAGTTGTTTTTAGGAAACGAGAACACTTGCAACTTTGGTCCCATTGCCATGACGATTCGCGACGCAGCATCGTCCAACCATTCGGATTTGCAGCCGTACAGATTGCGAATAACTAGTCGACAAAGCGCACCACATATCTACGTTCCAGTTATCTCTCTCTCTCTTTCTCTCTCTCTCTCTCTCTCACACACACACACACACACACACGCACACACACGCACACACACACACACACACACACACACACCACACACACACACACACAAAACAGAAAAAAGGTCTTCTCGAGTTGCCAACCAGTACGGCACAAAACGTTCGTCAGGCTTGGTTATTCATGTCTGTCGAGCGACGAGAGCAAGCGTAGGCACATCTGTGCAGCGTAAGACATCGGTCTAAACGAAGTGACGTCAGAGCCCGCGGCAGAAGCAGTGAGAAGGCCCGAAATTATCTAGGTGGCATTGTAAGAGCCCCCAATCGCTTTATCTGTATTCAATCAAGCACGTCAGCAGGTACAGTAAATATTAATAGGGCTGCATGAGGCACTTGAGAATGATGACGCATAATGACCCACAGCACAGGCCAATGTTTTCAACGTCTTCGATTAAAAAAAATGTTGCTCTTGTGAAGTAAACAGGAGAAACTGTAGATAAAATACGCCGCATTTTGTTTCATTCGCTTGGCAATTTAAAACGAGTACAGATTATGTACGTCTGCTTTGGATGTGTTTCGCGAAGCACTTGCACCTGAAAATATCCGACAGTAGTCGCATTGAAACCGTTTACGCACCCGTAGCTATCTATCATTAGTAAACATTCATCACAATTGAAACCATGGTCGTTTCACTGGTGTGACTTGTATAATTGCGAATGATGTGCACGTGTGAAATGAAATACAAAAAAATTGCCCGCAGCTTCCCTCGGGGGAACACTGAGGAGGATGCGGAAGCGGTTCCGACAACAGTTTGGCCGGCGCTGGTCGAAGGGACGTCGATCATTCTGTTTGTGGATTCGTTGGCATTCATTTCACGGCGACTTCGGACGTCGACGCGCCGTACAAACCAACGGACGAGCGGCAACTGAGCGAGCGAGCGCCGACCTTGAGTATATATACAGCGCGACGGCGCATGTGCTGTCAGCTGTCGAATGTTCTCAAAGGAGAAGCGCGCGCGCGGCACAGATGGCGACGGCGCATGCGCTGTCAGCTGTCGAATGTTCTTGAAGGAGAAGCGCGCGCGGCACAGATGGTGGGCGACGGCGCATGCGCTGTCAGCTGTCGAATGTTCTCGAAGGAGAAGCGCGCGCGGCACAGATGGTGGGCGACGGCGCGACGGCGCATGCGCGCGCGTCAGCTGTCGAATGTTCGAGAAGCGGCGCGGACGGCGCACTACAAGGCGCGAGTATAAGATGCTTCCGCATCTAAAAAACTACTTATTTCCCGGTCCGTGGCATACAATGCGGAAGTTAGTTATACGATAGGTTGTACCTAACAGTGCATTTATGATCGATGCCTGGACACTTTTGCGAATCTCACTAATGCACCAATTTTCGTGGGAAGCCTGCTTGATACTTCCTTCAGTGGCGTCTGCAAATAACAGCTGAAAGCTCGTTATCACACTGCACACTTTATCATATCGACGTATGATCACTGTGGCTCAGCCGCATTAATTCATCATGTCCTGCACGAAGCTTGTGTCATTCGCTCTGCTAATACATCGAACAAGATTCAATCATATCCATTTCTTTCGGAACTTTTACCTATTGTCGCAGCTATATTAAAGGCGTCTAAAATTGTGCAAATGGCATAATTTTTGCTGTTGTCTTGGCTTCCCGGTCAAGGAAACCCGAAGTCACTTTTTGTTGTTAAACACATTTGGTCCTCGGTGTGTTGCACAGATGTTTTTTACTCTATATTCACCATATTCCGTTTGACGAGTGTCTGATACAAGGGAACATATATAATAATCACGGTTATATAGTACCCTTTCTAATATAACAACCAAGAATTAACATAAAATTGGTAAAAAGCTCTCACTTCGACGAACACTGTTTCAATGTTGCTCGTTTTCTTAGAAATTTTTTGCACCGCTCTGCTTTTTCTTCAAACTTTCAAGATGTGCTCACGAGAACAAATTGGCGTCTTTGTTTCCTTTTTTTTCGAGCTGACATAGAAAACCTAGGCGTGCCACTTTCGTTGTAGTGCATCTTGATAAACTGTGCCACCTGCAGTCCCGCGTAGTCCACCGCAGAAGCAACAAAAGCCACCAACACGATAGCATACGCATTCCGCCTAAACCCTGCAAAACTGCGGAGCAGTAGATGATTCGGAATGCTCCAACACGGGTGAATATCGAGTAGTTGTGAAAGTGGTCGAAAGTGTTGGGAAGGCAGCGGACAGGGACATATTTCGGGATTGATCACGTGATCACGCGGCCCTTCACTGAGATTCCACAGATGATGGCGTTTAGTTATACCCACGGTGCAAGAATACTTCAGGTGAGCGAAGGCCAAGAAGTGATTGATTGATTGATTGATTGATATGTGGAGTGTAACGTCCCAAAACCACCATATGATTGTGAGAGACGCCGTAGTGGAGGGCTCCGGAAATTTTGACCACCTGGGGTTCTTTAACGTGCACCCAATTCTGAGCACATGGGCCTACAACATTTCCGCCTCCATCGGAAATGCAGCCGCCGCAGCCAGGATTTGATCCCGCGACCTATGAGTCGGCCACGAAGTGAGCGCTTGGCGGAAAGGGACCGATTATGTTCTCGTTTGTGGTGTGCCGATAGATGACACGCCGGACTGAGGACCATGGCGGGTTGCTGGTAAATTCCGCAAAGCACATCCGGCATATGGGCGACGGTTTCCAAATCTGAGAAAACCGGGTAGTCGCGTGATATCAACCAGGTGACATGCAAAGAGTGGCGCCGCAAAAGAGGGGTTGATAAGGGAGAAGGTTGACAATGCGGCGAGGCAGCTGTGCAACGATAAATGAACACCTCTATTTTCTTACAACACGGGGCTTTCTTACAGCAAGAAGAGGGGGGGGGGGGCGGTTAACAGGGGCAAAGTTTGTAGTGCCATCTCCCAGGCTCCTAGCGAAGCAGAACATTATCGGGCAGCGGATTATCACAGCGGTCACTCACCTAAAGTATTCTTGCACCATGGTTACTCCTGATCATGCTTAGCGTAAAAGTGCGAGCACGTGCCACAGAATGCCATCAGCGACAGCTACCAGTATTTAAGCAATACTAGGCACATGTACGGTGCGGTATCGACGAGACTAAGCATACATCGCGCACACCGCGTGATATTAGCTCATCTGCCGACTTTGCCACCACTAATGACATCATGCACATATTAAAAACAGACTGGTGCCGCATACATACTATGCATTCTCCGAGCCCTACGTCTTCAAAGTATCGGCGTCGCTAATATTACGCCGTGCGGCACATGTTCCCGTGTTTACGCTAATCGTGCTCACAATTGTACCTTGTCAGCACTAACGCTTTACACACCCCTCACTTCTTTTTACATATATATTCGCTGAGTAATAGTGGCAGGTGTGAAAAACTCTCCCATATTCTTCGATCATTTGGCTTCGTTGAGAAATGCAGAAAGCGTGCACAAAACGGGAAGGTCGGTGGGTGCGGTTTGAGTGAATGCCTGAACAAAGAATTATCTTTACTGTTTCCAATTAATACGTTCGAGTGACTGTGTCACGTCATGCTATAGCATACGCAACTTATCGTTTTGTTGTCTCACCGCTATATGTGACAACAATTGCCCGCAGCTTCCCTCGGGGGAACACTGAGGAGGATGCGGAGCATATAATTGGTTAACGGGGTGTTAAAGTGCGACTTACTTGGGTCGATGGCTAAATTGGTTAACGTGGTTGTGAAACGGGGTGTTAAATTGCGACTTACTTGGGTCGATGGCTAAATTGGTTAACGTGGTTGTAGGAGGGGGTGTTAAATGAGTGAACACGTACACACGTATGCGAAAGGGCGGCGCTGGTTGAAGGGACGTCGATCATTGTGTTTGTGGATTCGTTGGAATTCATTTCACCGCGACCTTGGACGTCGACACGCCGTACAAACCAACCGACGAGCGGCAACTGAGCGAGCGAGCGCCGACCTTGAGTATATATACAGCGCGACGGTGCATGCACTGTCAGCTGTTGAATGTTCTCGAAGCGCGACGGCGCATGCGCGTCCACTGGAGAATCAGGAGAATTGTAGAATGTTCTCGAAGGGGAGAAGCGCGCGCGGCACAGATGGTGGGTGACGGTGCATGCGCGCGTCAGCTGTCGAATGTTCGAGAAGGGGGAGAAGCGCAACGGCGCATGCACGCGTGTCAGCTGCCGATGTTCTCGAAGCGCGACGGCGCATGCGCGCGCGTCAGCTGCCGATGTTCTCGAAGCGTGACGGCGCATGCGCGCTACATTATACAGCTAGCGAATGTTCGTGAAGAGGAGAAGCGCACGCGGTGTGTAGAGGAGGAAGGGTGCACAGATGGTGGAAGAAGGAGGAGGAAGCTTGCGGACGGCGCCGCACTACAAGCCTCGAGTATTAGATTCTCCGCATCTAAGACTTCACGGCCATTCGCTTTCAATGACGTCAGCTTATCACAAAAGTGGAAGACACGAGACAAACACTGACACCACGTTAGAAAGGGTTTCGCTGCCCATGGTCTAGAGCATAATAAATTACCAGCACGAAACTGTAGATTCTTGCGCTATGTAATCAGAATTTTTGTGTTTGTAGCAATAAGTCGCTTTGTAATAAATACTTGCGTAAACGTGACCGCTCTACGTTAGTATCACTACACAGTAGTAAAGTGGGTGACAACACAACAACCAAGGAAGTAGCACTAACAAAGCACTTTATTCAGGCGCGCAGTCATGCTCAAAACTTACGATACGCAGCACGTCTATGCCATCATGGCCACAATTGTGTTGCACTGAACTGTCTTCGACGCATACGCCCTTCGTAATGGAAGTTCGCGCCTCGCCCCGCCGCGGTGGTCTAGTGGCTAAGGTACTCGGCTGCTGACCCGCAGGGCGCGGGTTCGAATCCCGGCTGCGGCGGCTGCATTTCCGATGGAGGCGGAAATGTTGTAGGCCCGTGTGCTCAGATTTAGGTGCACGTTAAAGAACCCCAGGTGGTCTAAATTTCCGGAGTCCTCCACTACGGCGTCTCTCATTATTATATAGTGGTTTTGGGACGTTAAACTCCACATATCAATCAATCAATCAAGTTCGCGCCTTACTAACTGGCCGAAGGACCGTTTGTCACCGGCGAATTTTCATGGAAGCAATGATTAACGAGAGCTATTTCCTGGAGCGCCCCACTTTGCTGACACGCGTGCATGCTGGCGGCAGGCACAACTCACTTTGCAGACTCAACGATTTCAACGTCACCAGTGGAAATGTTTCCAGATACCTCGGGCACAGGCATTCGAGGGCATTGTGTGATGACCGCACTGAAATATTTAACAAAGAACAACACGAAGGGCAAATGCTTGTAACGGCTACTCTGAAAAATAAAGATTCAAGAAGAGTATGGATTATACAATTGCCGTCGCGTGCTTCCATGAATACCATATAAAGAGATCAATGGCGGAACTTACGGGTGTCATCACATGGGAGAGATTCCCAGTCTTGCTGTTCACGGTGCACTTGGAACACATGTGTCCATTTAACAGCAGCTGGGTAAATCAGTAAAAACACAGTAGGCAGCACAATAAATGAACGAATTCGGCGTTTATGAGCTATTAAATTGATTGATTTGATTGATTGATTATTATGTGGGGCTTAACGTAGTGGAAGCCATCATATGATGCTGAGAGAAGCCGTAGTGGAGGACTCCAGAAATTTTGAAAACCTGGGATTGTTTAACGTGCGCCCAAATTTGAGCACACTGGCCTACAGCATTTCCGCCTCCATCGGAAATGCAGCGGCCTCAGCCAGGATTAGATCCCGTGACCTGCGGGTCAGCAGCTGAGTACCTTAGCCACTAGACCACAGCGGCGGGGCTATGAGCAATTAAATACCGAACTAACAAGGCATCAGACAGAGACCAGCGTATAACGAAGGTCCATCGTGGCTCACGGCTATACTGATCAGTTTCCATCAACCTCCAGATGCGACTGGTCGCAAACAGTCGCTAAAGGTCGCAAACAATCGCAAGGCGACTGTTTTGGCTAGTCGCTTCCTGACCGATTTTTCAGTCGCGCGACTGCAGTGGCAAACTGCTGGAAAAAATCAGCGATGCCCAAAAGTGTCGCCACCATTTATTTGTATCCAGGCTCATTGTTTTTTTGTGTGTTTTCATTGGCTGGCCCCCTGGCGCCAAGTACAAACGAGTGGGTTCCTTTGGGTCTGTGCCACCTTGGCCAGCGCGGAGTACTTGGCTTAGAGATGGCGGGGCACAGCAGCTCAAGCAAAGTGTCGAATTAACGTGGCCGCATTCGCAAGAAGCTTAACAGCGTCAAAATAAAACTCCCAAGCATTTCCCCGAGGGTGAACATGGTTAAGTGCGAATACACGGGGTGATGCTATGAGGGGTATTTATTAATTCGTACTATTATATTTATTAATCACAATATGGTGCCTTTATGGTGTAATGGTTCCTGGGAATCGCAATTGGATCACACGGGGGAGTTTACGTTAACTCACTGGCGAATGCCAACGGATTTTAACTTTACTCCCCCTCACGACCCGCTCTCGACGGGAGACTGAGAGAGAAGGCGGGCGCGCGAGAGAGAGGGGTGCGCGCACAGCTGCAGCGAGCGAGGAGAGCGGAGCGAGCGAAGGGGGAGGGGGTATAAGGCGCGTTACTGACACCAATATCAGCGTCGCATCCGTGGCTTATTCGGTAGAGCGTCGCGCTGCGGCCCGCCAAGTCCTCTTTCTTTTAAAGATAGAGAGAAGACTGCGGACGCCGCCGACGGCGGTGGATGGTTTGGGGTCGCTTATAAAGTGTATTCACGCTTAAAATAGAAAGTGGACTGTGCCCTATCGTCCCCTGTTTTCAAAATCGTTTTTAGGGGCGAAGCTTCTTATAGCGGCACCCGTTCGTCTCTCGTAGCCGTTTTAGTATGTAACAAGTATAACATTTTGACCTCCAATGTGGTGCCGGTGAGGGATTGCTTCTGTGCGTTGTTGAACAATAAAAAATAGGACTGAATGTACATGCCAATGGCTGCTAATGGAGAATGAGAGACACGAGCATTCAGCTTTTAGTTAACGCGCACGCTGCAATCCACATTAGCAGCCACTGGCATGTATATTTAGCATTATTTCACAAGAAAGGGTTGCTACGTTATACTCGCTGGGTGTAACCTCCTTAGTTTTAGAAAGGTTTAGCGAGCGTTGGGCCGCAGTGCCATGAATACAATCAACTAGTATATACCATGAACTCGAGGTGGTTAAAGGTGGGAAGTAGACCCGAAGCGCAAGCCGTAAAAAAGTGTGCGTGTGCCATCTCTCGTTTAGTCCTTGGAATGTCCGCTGGATGGCAGAGCTTCAATATGGGGAATATATGATGAAAAGATGCGAAATGGTGGTACTTAGAGTGTTGAATATATGGGAGAATGGACACACAGACAGATGCATGGATGGACGCATGAACGGACTTAGGGACGGACACACGAAAAGACGCACGCACGCACGGGCGGATGGACGTATGGACGGACACACGAACAGACGCGCGCATGGACGGAAGCAAGAACGAATGGACGGACGAATGCTTCGCCCCACCCTCCATCATTCACTCCGTGGATATGCTGCCATTTTTTTTTGTCTTGAACATGATTTGCCATCGCCATCAATTCAGCGCATTCGGAACGCAGTTGTGCTTCATGCCTTGGCACCGCCTAAAGACACCGCGTTCGAGACGCGTTTCTGGTGCATCAGAGGCTGTGGCAAGTCAAGTTAAATTCAAGGAACGTTTCTGAATACGTACCACTCTCGGACATACCCCTCGTCGTCTTAGGGCAGCTCGGGAGGTAAACGGCTTGCATGTCCGGCCAACTCTCGCGAGCGAAGGGATGGTCACCCCCCTCCCCCCCCCAGCATTTCTTATTTCGATAGCACTTATATGGACACTCTCGGCTGGATTTAGTCACCGGCGTCGGCGTCGACGTTGGCATCGATGTCATGCATCATATCTGTATACGTATCTATATATATGAAAACGCAAGAAAGAAAAAAATTGGCAGATCCCACGTACAGTGGGAATCGATGATATGCGAAGCAAGAATGAAGAAGGTTGATATGCCACTTTCGAATCACCACAACGTTACGAGGTGGGGGTAAATTATGCCGTACACAACTTCCGTGTCATGATTATCATGTTTGGATCTCTCGTTTACCTTCGTCATCTATTCACGTCACGCGATGCTAAATTTAGTATATGTGGAGCTAGCGAAATGGCTGCGAGGACGCTATGAGAGTGGTATGTTGTCATGTTCTTACATGGCACGCGGGTCATGATTATCATGTTTGCACCAGTCATATACATTCGTCATTCATTGATGTCACGTAACCCCAAATTTGGTATATGTGGAGCTAGCGAAACGACCTCGAATGCACCATGAAGGGTTCAATATACTCCAACGTAACTTAGACGCGCGCGCACGCTGGGCACAGCGACGCTACGTTATCAAAACGCGTGTACACTATAGTCTGACGCCAGGCGCGACCAGCGTCCATCGGTGTCGCCAGACGAAAACCAGCGCGAAATGCAACATGCTGCATTTGGCGCCAATGCGTTACCCATACAGCACTACGTCTGCCTCTTTTTGAGACGGAGGGACGCCGGACGCACTGAAACGCGCATGCGCGAAAGCAACGCTGCGCGCGCCTGCGAGTATATGGCAGGACCAGCGCCTGGCGTGGCCGCACCGGCGTGGCGCAACGAAACGAACGAGGGCGCGCACGCGTGGCGGGTCACGTCGACATATATTGGCGCCGTGACTGTGGAATGTAGTCATGTTCTCACATGACACGCATCTCATAGTTATCAAGTTTGCACCAGTTCCATACCTCCGTCATTCATCGACGTCAAGTAATACTTAATTTGGCATATCTAAAGCTAACAAAACGACCGTGAGCGCATGATTTATTTATTTATTACCCTCAGGGCTTATAAGAAGCGTTAGAGAAGGGAGGGGCTACATCTATAGTGGATTATAAGGCACGTAAAAAACCGGGAACTCAAAGAAATACACCAAGAGCAAAAAGGCATGAGCCAAGACACGCATGTTACGGTACAATACCAAGTATAAGGCGAATGTGATCAAAAAATGAAAAACATGAGCGTAGCACGTAGTCATGTTGTTACATGACACGCATCTCATGTTTATCATGTTTGCGCCAGTCTCATACCTTCGTTATACGTTCACGTCCCGTAACACCAAAATTCCGTATAAAAGAAGCTAGCGAAACGGCCATCAGCACATCGTGAGCGTGGCATAGAGTCATGTTGTTACATGACACGCATCTCATGCTTATCATGTTTGCACCAGATACCTTCGTCTTCTTCTCAGGTACCGTTGATTGATTGATTTGTGGGGTTTAACGTCCCAAAACCACCATTTGATTATGAGAGACGCCGTAGTGGAGGGCTTCGGAAATTTAGACCACCTGGGGTTCTTTAACGTGCACCCAAATCTGAGTACACGGGCCTACAACATTTCCGCCTCCATCGGAAATGCAGCCGCCGCAGCCGGGAATCGAACCCGCGACCTGCGGGTCCGCAGCCGAGTACCTTAGCCACTAGACCACCGCGGCGGGGCTCAGGTACTAAATTTGCGGGGCTAAATTTGGTATATGTGACTCAGCGAAATGGCCGAAGCGCATCATGAGCGTGACATGTAGTCATGTTGTTACATCACACGCACGTCATGGTTTTCATGTTAGGGTCTGTCGCTTGTGTTCGCCATGCAATCATGTCATACCATACCAGTTTTGGAACATGTTATGTGAACGAAACCACCGCAAGAGCAGCAAAACCATGAATTGTAAATCATGACATTCATGACATGCATATAATGATTTTCATATTATAACTAGTCAAATATGCTCGTCGTGTAGTCATGTTATGCCATAGCAAGTTTGGTATCGATACCACTATCCAAACGGCGCGGAGAGCTAAATGTCGTAGGCAGCTAGATAGATAGATAGATAGATAGATAGATAGATAGATAAATTGATTGATTGATTGATACGCTCAAAGTCACCGAAGTTCGCTAAGAAATTCTTCGCATTTAAAATATCCAGAAAAAAGCACTCCGGCGCGCGGAATCGAACGTGGGACCTATGCGTCGTGAAAGCGAGGCGTTTACCAATTTGCCAACATGGAGAACGTTGTTCAATCACGTTGAAGACACCGCTATTGGTGTTTCACCTTAGGAACGTCGTACCCCGAAGGTGCATCCGCTTCCCCGGAACATGAGTCTTGAGCATGGCGCGGGACGCCGGCGCGCCCGTGTTTGGTGGTACCTGATTCTCATGCTCAGTGACATCGCGGAAGCCAACACATTATATACCGATTCTGCACGATGCAGCAACGGGTACACGGTGGTAGTGTTGGATGGCAACGCAACATTACTAATAGCTGCCTTTTTGCAGAGTTCTACTTCTGTGGACGGCGAAGTCCTTGGTGTAGCGCTTGCTGTCCGACACGCTCTTGACATTCCTGGGGAGGTTTACATACTAACCGATTCACAGCACGCATGCCGAGCCTTTTTGATGGGACGCGGTTTTCCCAAGGCAGCCCTCCACATCCCACTGAAGACATCAAACATCGAAACATCCAGACCACAACGTATCCACTTGCTCTGGACTCTTGGTCACGTCTCCATGTCGGGTAATGATCGCGCTCACGCAGTTGCTCGACAAATTACCCGCCAAGCTGCCCGGCATGGCGAGTCTGGGAATCCAGATCAAGTGGGCCCTCCACTTACATACCGAGACATGTTGGCGTATTACACCAGAGCTAGATGCACCATGCACCTGCCCTCACCGTCGTTCACGCGAGAGGAAGAGGTGGCACTCCGCCAACTTCAAACGCATACGTTCCCCAGCCTCCTCTTCACGCACAAGTTATACCCTGACCGCTACTCAGACTCTTGCCCGGGCTGTGGCAGCTCCCCAACAGTATTTCATGCCACAGTGGAGTGCGCCACAAAATTATTTCCTCCCCTTCCCGCTATCCTGCACCCCTTCCGCCCCAAAGAGTTGTGGGACAATGCCATTTGCGACGGGCCTCCCGAGGTCTGCCAGGCCTTCGTTCAACCGGCCAGGATGGTCACCGAGATCGTCATAGGGAACCCGGACTAGGGTTCCTTCCCACACGCTTTGTTCAAATGTACTTAATAAAATGTTTTCTCTCTCTCTCACCGTTCAGAAGGGAAACTATTTATATCTACTACTTACCGCTGCTGTGTTTTCGGCATTACCAGAAAGATAGCGCAATGAGCGCACGTCACCACATCGCGCAGCGGCGCCCGCCCTAATCTCCTACGCGTACTTTGCCCGGTTTAGAGAAGGGATGCGACGCTCCCTCGTACATCCTAATCCCGCGGTGGCGAGGAGGGGAGGATCGTACGCCTTGGCTGGCTTCGGGCTTTACGTAGAACGATTCTGCTGTAGTTATCGGGCGCAGAAAGGTTACTGCAATCATTGCAGTCTACGTTCGCGAAAAGTGCGCGCTTTTCCGACTCAGTGAAGTAACAAATGAGACGCTTAATCACGTGCATCCGTACCTGTGAGTACGTTTCGTGCGTGCTTTGTGCACGAGAAATGCGGGACACGTTTCGATCTGCTTTCAATTCTGCGCGTGACTTTTCAAATGGTTGCTATCACGTTCATTGCTTCGCCTTTGCGGGAAAGCTGTGACTTTTTTCCTTTAGAGGCTTCTGCGCTGCTAGCGCTGACACCATGACATAGCGCATGAGCGCCATGACACTCTCTTGTTTGCTTGAATCGAACTCCTTGACGCTGCAGAGAACGCTGTGCGAGAACGAACGAAAACAAGTACAGCGCGCACGGATGGCTCCGCTAACTCAGCTGGCGGCGATTATCTGATTGGCGCCGGTCTCCATCTCTAGAGTTCTCGCTGATAACGAGATCCGGACGTGACTCTCCGGTTTTGCGACTTCGCCCGCATGCATCATCTGCCAGTGTGAACATCAGTCGCGTTTTGGTGGCCAGTTGCGAATATTCGCACGGCAGGTGATAGTCGCCGGTGTGCACCAACCTTAAAGCATGCGTAATACGAAGTTGAGCATCCTCGTTGGGAATATTTGGCCTCTGCCAACTTATAATATATTACAAGTGATCGTGCTCGTGCATCTTTCCCCGATTTCACTTTGGGAAAAGAAACACTTTGGACAAAAAATGCGTACTATGACAAACCGATCGCAGTCGATCGCTGTTGGGCGCCCATCTTTAGAACGATGCAGCAAGTGGCTCATAACTTTGCACGCATTACAATAGCTGCTGGCGTTTAGCCTTCTAAATCCAACATACGATTATGAGGCTTGTCGCACCGGAAGCTTAGACCATGTGGTGTTCTATAACGTGTACCTAATCCTAAGCATACGGGCCTCTAACATTTCGGCTCTTTTAACACCTTTGTTCTGTATGTACAATCCTTATCGAACAGTACCGTGATTCAATGTCAATGCGTGGGAAAGCTTACGGCTAGATTGGACGAAAGCAGCCGGATACTTATTATATGGAACATCAGGCAGTGCAAGACGCCTCGAGAGGTTTGATTTTGCTAACGAATAGTGGTGCGGTTGCGAGGGCGCCTCGCAGAGCAAGTAGAAACTTCTCTACTTTGTTCCGTCCTAATTTGACACAACAAAAGCCCGTCAAATACTGCAGCCGAGCCAACCAAATGGCAGACAAGCATCGGTATTTCTCAGGCAATAGGCGTGAACGAGGCTTTTACACGAATTCTGATAGAAGAACGTCTCTAAAGCCAGATACCACGCTTGACAGTTCCCTCACAGGCCCACACTCAACAAAAGATTTTCTACTTTTGCCGTCAGTTACGGGTGAGACGTGTGGTGGTATGAGCCGACACAGTGGGCTGCTAACACTGGGAACCCTCTCTGTTCGCATCGTTTGTGTGAGTGCAGGACAAGTTCAGGGGACTCTACCCGCAAGCTGACGCCCCTATAAGCCCCGCCTTTGTTACCAGTATACCTCTTGCCAGCGTGAATACCGACTTGTGAATAGAGACATTGGTGATTTGATGGTATTGAAGTTTCTTGTTATAGTACGTGTTCCTTTATTTCAGACGAGCATCGTAGAACATGTGTGAAGTACCCCGAGGAGATTTATTGTAGGGCATAATAAAGAGTACGACGAGACCTTTATGTTACTGCCGTCTCCACGGTCATTCGTTTCTAAAGAAACGGTCCGATAGAGAGAGCTTGCGCCCCAGAGACATCCTGTCGCTTAAGAACAAGGTCATCTGAACCATGGACAGGACATAATACGTTCTCACAATGCAAACAGCCTCACTGAATATAATTTATACCAGCGTATTAGGTGTGGTTTATGGATACCCTGAGGCAGTAAACAACCGAGGTTCACTCGTAACCACTCGGTCGTTATCCCTAGCATACAATGAAATATTCACGCATGGTTCGAGAGTCGGACGGTGGCCATTATATCGGCAATATAGCCTTTTTTGTACGAGATCGAGCGTACGCTAAAAAGGCCAGCAAGCGATGACAAGCCAAAGTATTATAAGTGCAAAAGGTTAGCACTGGACTTAACACAAACAAAAAAAACACCCCAAATGACGCCAAAATAAACTCCGCATCTGCAGTTTAATAGAGTTTATTAAAGTTACACCCCTTCATTTCTATGCTAGCGTGCGTACTCCGCACTGATCCAAAGAGCACTTTGGGAAACTTTGGCCATTAGTAGCCGTGCGTAATAAAACGCCATGTGACGTCCCCAGCCGGATAAGCATAAGATAGTCTGCACTGGTCCTCGGGATTCAGTAAGGCACATTATCCACAAGTCCACGCTCCCTTGAAGAATACAAATTCACGAGCAGCAGTCTGGTTTATAATAATAATAATAATAATAATAATAATAATAATAATAATAATAATAATAATAATAATAATAATAATAATAATAATAATAATAATAATAATAATAATAATAATAATAATAATAATAATAATAATAATAATAATAATAATATTTAATAATAATAATAATAATAACAGTTCCATTATTATTATATAAATAACGAGGGCCAAAAAGACGAAATTAAATTACTGTTTTCAAATGGGATTTTCTGAACAAATCGCACGTTTGAAATCAAGCAAGTCGCAACAGATTACTAAAAAAAAAATCATCGTTCTAAACTGTTTTTGTGTAGCCGACCTGATTATATCACGTGGTATGTACCATGTCACAAACGAGTGCTTAATTAGGCGTACACCGCCGCGTTCGGATGAAAGCGTGAAATTACGGCGTCACTGGTTCTCTCGACGGAGCGCGCGCAACACAAAGGTATCGAAGGACACCACACCACAAGCGTGTCTCCACACATTCTTAACACTCCTCCCCCCGTCATAGTCTACAACATCTCTACCCCCGATCTTCTCATCTCGCATCTCCATGTTTTGAGGTTGACCTTCCAATCCAAGCGTCCTAACACTCATTGTCGACCAGCTCTCGTTTTCGACTCAGCAGACATCGCACGCGCTATCTCGTGTTTGAGCGTGGCGCGAGGGCATGTGCGAACGCGATCTACTCCACCTAATTCACGCTTTCGTCATTTTCCGGCTCACCTACGCCTCGCCCTGCCTTGTACGCACTTCACAAATGCAAAAGTGGCAAGATCGACGTGCTCATCTGTCGGGAATACAACACTGGCCTCGTTCTTCCTCCCAACGCATCAACAAAACCCATCATTCTCCTCCTTGGAATACACAACACCATCGACGCGTTGATCGAAGCCAACTGTATCACTCAAGTGCGATGAAGGCGTGGTTATTTAAAAAAGGAAAAAAAAAAAGCCTAAATATGTCTGCCTTATCTAGCGATACGACTAGGCTCCTTTTAGGGGATGAGGTTAGGGTATAAAAAGAGTCATAGAAAAATGAATAAGAGAGAGCACTCACCCAAAAAGAGAGACAGCAATAAGAGAGAGGAGATGGAAAAGATGGGGGACGTGGTCAAAGGAGTCCGAGGACGGGGCACCGCTCGGCGATAGCTACACGGCGTAAGGAGATCGCGGACGGCGGGCCGATCAGCGAGAGCTACGCTAGCGTTAGACATGGTGGACGACACAACGGTTCATCACGGAATCCAGCAAACGAGCGAGTCCCCCCAAGTGCAACGCCTTTATAATTCACCGACTAGTCACTGGATTCTTTCTTGCATCGGTCACAGTACCTCCTCTCATCCACCGGATATATTCTCAATACTGCACGCACGTCGGGTGGTCTTCTAGTCGAGCCACTGAATAAGAACATGCTCTAAAGCCACCATGACTCCCGCCGTCAAGTCCAAGTGGACATGCTTCGTAACAAATACGCCAACCACTCAGCCATCGCTTAGGGGACGCGGCTTGTTACACCCCGCTCAGTGACGCCTTTGCCGTCGTCTCCGTATCGCCCTCCTCGTCGCCGGTGCACGCGAATTCGACAGCTGTAGATGGCACCATGCGCAGAAGCTATGCCGCCGAAACAGAGGAGGTGGCCATCGTTTTGGAAGCCACGTCTACCGAAGCCAGTGTAGCACTCAGAGATTCTATGCTTGCCATCTCGAACTTCGCCCGAGGCCTTGTCTCGTCTACCACTCTGCGGCTCCTTCGTACGCTCTTGCTGTGCGATGAACCACGCCACATTCATTTGCTGTGGGTCCCAGCCCACTCAGGTCACCACGGCAATGAGTGAGCTCACCAACACGCTGAACGATTTGTCAGCCGAGTGATGGCCTCCTCTAGGTCAGATGCCCTGGTGCCGGAGCCCTTGTTCATACCATGTGCGATTGCCTTGAAAGGACTGTAAACATACATAGCCTGAACCTCCTTTTACCCCTTGATGAATAAAGTTGTCACTCCCTCATTCCGCGCCCTTTCAAAACGACCGACGACCCAGCAGCTTCGGATGAAACGCCCGCAGAGTTTGGAAATATCACGAAAGGGGACATGCTGCAATGTGAAGTGACGCGACCGCGAGTGAAATCGGCGAGGAGTACCTAGTCTTTTCTCCAGCTTGCAATGTGCTATAGTACGCGCAGACGAATCATGTAGATTCTTCCCGAGCCCATGCGTGATCCCATAAACGTTGCACAATAACGAAGGGTGTAGGCACTGAGTGAGTGAATCAGTGAGATGGTCAGTCAGTAAAAAGTTACGTGTTCGAGTGATAGTGTTTTCGTTGGCCAAAAAAAAAACATCTCTTATAATATAGTCGCATCAGTCAATCCTGAAAAATCAAGAGATAACGATGAGGCAGTAGAAAAAAATTTGAATAGTGCCGCCAGGGATGTGCACGTAATGCATCAATGACGGAGAGAAGGACGATCAAAGCTGGAGTCTGTGCGAGTGTGTCCTGGAATAGAAACATTCTAGAAAAGTTCTGAGAATTCGTTCATGTTTAACAAATTTCTGAACGGGACACGTGATTTATGAAACTTATAAGTCTTGTTTAATAATTTTAAGGCATAAGATTGAATGCTTTACGTGGGCTTTTGTTTCGTTTTCGTTATTTTAAATATCTTCTGAATCATTCTGTGAGTGGTATCGTAATTGTTACCTGCTGAGTGTGTATTTCTGTGTGACGCTTGTACTGCATTAACCAAGGTTTGTTTGCGTTATCAGATCGTGGCTCTGACCTAGTCTTTGGAGCACAACTAGCGTTCGCTGGCACACTGAAACAACTACGACTGTCGTATAAACGACTGAACAAGCCATTTTCTACAGGCTCATGTATTGTCTGCAGCCTTTGTGAATACAGAGGCCATCATTCTGCATTGATTATCATTCTATTACAAAACGGTTATTAACAGAGAAGTGGATGCAGCATTGGCTGAGATGCCAACTTCAATCGGGTGATAACGTTAACAGCTACATATTAAGCAAAAGAACAGACAATGAAACGAGAAATTGGCATAAAGAAAGTTCTACTAAATCAAAGTGCAAAAAATACGCACGAAAATACGCGAAAAAAATAGGGGAAACGAATGCAGGCGTAAAGAAACTCTTGGCAAGCGGGAGCTGAACACACATATTCGCACAGTGCTGTATACGTGTCGCAACAAGTTTTGTAAGACGTGTGCCACTCACTACACGTGATGACGAAACATAATTGTGCTAATATGCTGTGATCTGGAGCATAAATAATTAAAGAGACAAATTCACGTTTGTAGGGTAAGACTGCCGGCATCATAGGCCGCATGGGTCCCCCGTAGTTGACACGTAGAAACAACATAAACTGAGCAACGGGCACAGGCTGCATAGCTCAACAAAAAAGCTGAAGAGCACACAGGCTTACTTCAAAGATATATTCTGCTCGGAGGACTCCGTCGGACTCAGACTTTCCAAAATTCTCCTCAAACATTCGAACACAATCCGCATTAATTTTTCTCAACCAGACTCACTTGGTCTAAAGCTCACTGACATCTTACTCAGTCGGACTCACTCAGACTAAGACACACCACTTTACTTGAGTCTGATAGAGCATTAGTGAGTCGACCTATGAATGTAGTAAAACAAATAAGCTTTTTTATCTTGTTGTGAATTCACCAATATCTTACATATAGGTATATGCCTTCTCATGTTATACCTTTGAATTCAAGCTATCGGTAATTCAGTAAGGCAGTTAGTATGTCATTATGAAATGCCTTACTCGCACGAAATATTCTTAGCGAGAATTTTCTGTAGTAGAATTGCATTGTTCCTACTTAAAAGAACGAAACAGCATGATAGCTTCAGTATGGAACTAGCGTCCATCTTAATCTGCTTTATTTTTTAACTTCACCCTTCTCTCCTTTCCTGCCCCGGCTCTCGTGCTTCTTCTTCTTCTGTCCCAAGGCTCATACCGCTTCACCCTTTCCGGTTTCTTTTAATTACCCCTCCTGGAGTAATCGTTGAAGACATTTCCAATTGAAGCACATTCAACCGATCCATGTTCACCAGTGAACCAGACAGTCTTCAAAATTTCGTTCTGGATGGCTGTCTTGGTCACAGAGTAAGGACCGTAAAATTTGGTACTGTCATCTCTTATTCCTTTTTTCACTAGTACGAGGTCGGTGACTTGAATGTCTGACATGTTTGCTCGATGCCTCTTGTCGAATTTCTTCTTCATTCGTTTTCGGTATCTCTCCTCCTGTGATTTTTCTTGCCCCTCCTTGACGATCTTAATGTTTTCCAAGAGTCCCAACTCACGGTCTGCCTGAAAAATAGGGGTTTCTCCTGAAGAAGCGTACTGTGGACTGCACCTCAAGCCACTTGTATAGGATCGATTATGATGTTTCACGGCGGCTTCCAAAGAACATTTTCATCCACCAGGAAAACTATCGTACATCTTGATGTACTGTTTCACCACCCGTATGGCACATTCTGCCAGCGCACGCGCTGCGGAATGGCATGGAGCACAGAACTTGATTGATATATTGTGATCCCGAGCCCATCTTGCTAGCTTTTCGTTCTTGAACGCAGGGCCGTTATCGCATAAAATTGAACGCGTAGTCTTAAACATGTCTCTTTCGAGGAGGGTTATGACGCTATTTGCATCTTCTTTTCCTGCTCGTGCCGCGACCATTCTAGTGCATTCATCTATCGCCAGAAGAAAAGCTTGTGTTTTCTTGACTCCTTCCCCTATCTTAATTAGTTCGGCGAAATCTAGGTGAACTCATTCTAAAGGCACGTTCGAGTGGCAAGGTAGTATCATAGCATTTGTAGGATGTTTATACTTGACTTTATGTACTTGACACACATGGCAGGAACGAACGTACTGACCGACGTCTTTCTTCATGTGAGGCCATGTAAATCTCTTGACCAATTTGTTGTTGATGCGACAAAATCAATCGTGTCCTCCAGATTCTGGGATATCGTGGTACAAATAAAGGACTCTGGAGACAAGTGTTGGTGGGACTTGATACCGACCTTCAGTAAAAACCACTTGTTCGGAGCCTTCCCACAGCTTGACTTCATTGATTTATTCGGATTGTTCTGTGTTGCTTCGTACCGTCAACCTTGACAGAGCATCTGCATCGGTTAAAAGTGATCCTGGTTGGTGCGAGATGGTAAAGTCGAATTGCTGCAAGTAATTCACCCATCTAGCAATACGTTCTTTTGTTTGGGTCATATTCAAGAGATAAGTGAGGGCCTGGTGATCGGTGAACAAAGTGAACTTCGTACCTTCCAGGTACGTACGGAAGTACTCAGAGCCACCAGGGCTTCCTTTTCCCTAGTAGTGTAGTTATTTCAGATGGCTTGAACGTGTAAATGTAGTAACCTACTACGTGTCACTTTTCTCGGCTGGATGCTTCAATACAATTTTGATACAACACTGCACCAGTCTTATAATGTTAGTCGTCAGTGTTCAATTCAAAGGGCAAAGTGGAGTCTGGTAGGCGTAGGGCAGGGTCAGAAGAAATTCTGTGCACCAAGTCACGGTACACTCTCTCACATTTGTCCTTTCAGTCAAAGGGAACGTCTTTCTGTGCTAAAAGTGTGAGCATCTAGTTTTGACAGCAAAATCCTTTATGAGAGATCAGAAATGTCCTGCCAATACCAAAAACACACGCAGTGAATGGACGTAATATGGTTTCTTCAACTGGGAGATCTTCTCGACGGACTCTTGTTTTGTGCTTTTGGTGTTCCCATCAAAGACTCGTCCAAAAAACACAACCTTTTGTTGATAGAATGCACTCTTCTTAGAATTAACCTTGAGATGTACCAAGCTTAAGGCGTAACCGTAACACCTGAGACAGATGGTCCTGATGCTCAGCCTCTGTTTTGGAGAAGAGTATTATGTCGTCTATGTACACATTACAGAAAACACCAAGGAATGGCTTTAGCACGTCGTTCATGATCTTCTGGAACCACGCTGGCGAGTTTTTCCAACCGAAAGGAAGCCGGTTATACTCGTAGAGTTCGAATGGCGTGATAAAAGCTGTGTACGTTTTTGTTTCTTTAGTTAGTGGGATCTGCCAGAAGCCTTTGCACAAATCAATGCGGGGAAAATGTCGGCAACTACCAGTCTCATCTATAATTGTGTCGATCTTCGGCATGGGAAATGGTATGAGTTCTGTCTGACGATTGAGAACCCTGTAGTCTGTGCATACTCTGAAGGTTCCGTCTTCTTTCGGTGAGATCGTTATGGGAGAAGCGATGGGTGATACCGATGGTCGTCTGATATCACCATCTAGCATCTCCTGCAACTCCTTCATGAGCCAAATCTTTCGCTCTCTTGACATATTGTAAGGTGATTTTCGGATGACGGTCTTGTCAGCGAGCTCAAAAGGGACCTTGTATGACTTCATCGTCTGAGGATAGCTTTCTCTGCATACAAGTTCAGGGTAGGTCGTTCCGCGCACTTTACAACTCGTAGGTTATCTTGTCTACCTTGATATGTCTTGTTTCTTGCTACGGCCTCGACTAAAACCGCATCGTCCCAGTATATGTTGATCTTTAATTTCTTTATATCTGGTCTGATAGCAAAAAGTCGTACGTCACCCACTCTACCACCAGCACTTCGCTTTCAATTTTCTGACCCTGAAACTCGATATTTACAAAGGTCCACTTATCATACAACGCTACTTTTTCATTATAGCCTTGTACCCGTAGGACTCTTCCACTATGCACGCGACGTGCATCCACCATCTTGGCATTTACAATAGACACAGATGCACCGCTGTCTACGAGAGCCACCATCGGCTTGTTTCCTACTTTGACAGAAATGTGTAGTAAGCTAGAGGAACCTAAATAAACAGTCTCATTTGGAGTCATCGGGTGGGACTGATCACCCTCATTTATTAATTTTTTTTTCTGTTGAATCATCCTTAGCTTCAGTGTCGATATTATTCACTCGATCGCTTGGAGCGCGCCAGGTCAAGTTATTTGTGCTACTTGCGAGGTGACTCGGTTCTCGGTGATCGCGGCTTGACCAGTCTGCTTTACTCTGACTGAAACAGCTGCTTAAATTTGTGGTTATGCTTGTTTCTGAAGCCGATGGTATTTGCTGAAGACACTCCAGGGGGTCATCTAGAGTTTTGGTGACCGTATTTGCACCTGCTTCAAGACTTCAGTGTGTAATCTATGCATTATTAAGGCTAATACGGCCGTAGATGGAAGCAAAGGCTCCGCTAGCTTCAAAAGACGGCGTTTCTCGAAGAAGTACTCGACAAAGGAGCTTTGATTGGACTTGAAATTAAGTGCTGTACTCCATCTATGTACTGATTGCTTCCAAATGCGGTCAAAAGTTTCTTCCACTGACTTCAAGAGTCGCTACTGTCTTCCTGAATGCATATTTCATAACACTTGAGCGCATACCTCTAAAATAAACACGCATCTTAGTGATTTTATCCTCATCAGAGAGCCACCCGTTTTTTTTCAGCGGCATATTCGTAGAACTGAAGCCAATTTTCTGGACTTGAAGAAATACCGTCAAAGGCATCAGACTCTACGAATTTAGGCACTGGTTTCTTAGCATTGAGAGAGCTTATAAGGGATGCCATTACTTGGTTCTGTTGCACAATCTCTTCATGTTGCTGCTGAAGAGCTTTCAAAACGAGGCTCACCTCTTCCGTCGATGACCGTGATTCTGAGTCTCTTCGACGCGCTGGTTCAAGAACTAGGTTGTAAAAGGTTGCCACACGCAAGTTCACTTGCACAGCACCTTTACGTCATAGTTCAGAAGTGTCCATGGCTGCCTTTCCCACAACCATGTTCGAGCAGAGCTCACGAGGTAGGTCAACCAGTGCTTCATCTTGAACTTGGTACTTCGAAAAGATGATCTTGTTCGTGGAGGTCTCGTCAACGAAGAACGTCACCCACATATTGGCTTCGATGGATGGCTGCGCCAAAATAATGTAATGTTTCTACTTCAAAGAACGGAACAGCATCATAGCTTCAGTATGGACTAGCGTCCATCTTAATTTGCTTTATTTTTTAGCTTCATCCTTCTCTTTTTTCCTGACCCGGCTCTCAAGCTTCTTCTCCTGTCCCAAGGCTCATACCACTTCAAGAATATGGGAAAGGGGAGGTCATGGCAGCCCTACTAGTTCACGTCCCTCATCAATAAATGTAGGGGTGGCGCGCCAACGTGACGGCGTTGAAATATATGTTAATAGATAAAAATGTGAATCAATGTAAAGTTGGTAGTAATATTGAAGATGAGTAGATGCGACCATATATGACAGCAATGAAAAAGTGGAACTCACTCAGACTCACCAATATTTTCCTCAACTACACTCCTTCATTCTCATGGATCAATTTGAGTCTCAGTGATTCTGAGTCAGTTGACTCATGAGTTTGCCGCCTAATATGACTATTGGTGGTATACTATGCTTACTCCTTTCATTCGAATGAAGAGATTACGCCCTTCGGCGAGTCACGTTGTCTAACGAACATAACAACCATTCCAGGCATGTACACTTAGTGAGAGCCGAAAGGAACAGAACTGCAAAAGGCATGGGGCTTTCTACAGACCTCCTGTCGAGAAAGAGCTTCCTTTTGGACTCTTATCATTGCCACTATTTCTCTTTCCGTACGCCGATAACAATTCAATTTATAAGGAAGGTCTGCTCCTCTTCCTAACGCTCCCTTCTCGATGTTGCCGATGGTTCTACACCGACGACAGAAGCAGCCGCGGGGAGCGCTAAGTTACGCTGTATTTGTGTTGTTCATTCCCTCGAAGCCTATACGCGTCGACGCCACAACTCGTAAAGAACCGTTGGTGATTGCCGAAGGAGGAACGGAAGAGCCGCGGCACATGCTGCGCCCGCACCGCGGGGCCACCACAATGGTTATTGCTCTTCAGGATCACTTCGGTCGGCACAGACTCGTTAATTAATGAAGGTTCCGCCTCTCCGCAAGAAGCAAATACCCCGAATAAAACGCAAGCACACAAGTAACACGGCGTGAAAAATTGAAAAAGAGACTTATACGTGGGTAAGATTGGTGCACGAACGGAAATAGTGATACAAAGCGGAAGCTTTCGGTCGCTGGAGTCGCTTCACGAACTCATGAGCAGGGTGAGGATTTATCTGACTTCTGGATCACTGCTCTGATTCGCTTGCGCAAAATAACTAAGAAGTCGGTGACTCCTCTGGGGTTAAGCATATACCAGAAGGCGAAAAGTCATTGTCAAGCAAAGCGCATAAGTGAACAGAAACACTGTTATGGTTTGAAACATAACAGTCATTCGTATAGGTTGAAACCCTAAAGGAAGACCAACAAAAAGTCTGCAGGTGATTCTAATCCTTCGCTAAGATGCCTGGAAAAAGAGCTATCTCGTCGGCAACCGTGTGCGTAATTTTTTGGCTTAACTGTATTTCACGCACTGCGGAAACAAACCTCACAGGCCACGTAGATAGAACAACGTGGTTTAGACCTGCTGAAAAGGGTGCCGCTACGGTGCCAGTTACTCACAGTTCTTTAATGAAGTAGATCAGTTATTTGTTATTTAACTACCCTTGCGGTAATTGATCCTCAAGTAATGCAATCTGTTGATATCAAATGTATCCAAGATGACTCTCTATTTGAACGACAACCTTCGTCTTCTGTTTTTTTATGTCATTTCACTAATATTTTTAAAGCCGGAAGTCAGTGCAAGATTGAATATGCCTGTAAAAAAGTAAAGAGTGTCTCACAGCGTTCGTGCTACGACGGAGCAAAAGTAAAACAGTATGACATTTGCGAAGAATGCAAGCGAAATAAAAAAAAAAGACAGGGTTCAAATAAGCTCGTCAG
Source organism: Rhipicephalus annulatus (assembly GCA_013436015.1). Classification (NCBI taxonomy): domain Eukaryota; kingdom Metazoa; phylum Arthropoda; class Arachnida; order Ixodida; family Ixodidae; genus Rhipicephalus; species Rhipicephalus annulatus. Next base: position 295,099 of record WOVY01001470.1, on the reverse strand, counting down.
TGCTTGTGTTGATTTATTTTTGTGACAGCGCGTGCTTGAAGATGCGTATCCAAACTTATCTGCGCCGACCTCTCCTAAGCCAGCTTAACCAGTATTTGTACTGGTCCCCGTTTTTTTGGGTGGGGGGGGAGGGGGTGGGTGTAATAAAGAGAACACCATAACCCCAAACAAGATGATACTTTATTATCTCAAGAGACTCATAGCTGTGCGCCAGGTCACTAGAGGAAAGCATGAATTCGCCAAGATGTTTGTATCAGAATAACTTGGGACCCCACAAAGAGCCGAGTGTCACGAGATTTCTCACTTGTTCTTTAACTCAATTTGCAAGGGTCATTAAAAGTTAGTCTATACCACAGCTCAATGTATGCAACAATCAAAAGGTGAACATGTTCGACAGAGATCTGTCGGGCTGGGTAAAAATTACGTTAATAAAATAAACTCTCCAGTCACTTTTTGTCTATAGGTGTTACTGTTGAAATTGAAAACAAACAACTGCCCGAAGTTTTGGGACCTATTCTCAGGGATGACTGTGTGGACAGTTCTGAAAGTCGCTTTCTTTAGAGCAGGCCACACAGTCACCCCAAAGGCAGGGACCGAATCAGTTTCAAAACGGGGGGCCAGTTTATATATTTAAAGTTTAACATGAAAAACTATAGTACTAAATGTGGCCGGGGAGTCTGCTTTATTCGCATGTAATAACCTCCTAATTGTGAACTATAAAGTTGACCCCCATCAGCAGCTAGTGACCCCTGATAATTTTGTTTGCAGTATTCTGATACTCCCATCAGCTTGTAAATTGCTTGTCGAAGGAAGGTCACCTTGAGTCATAAAGTGAATCCACTACCAGAAATTTATCACTAGCCGAGTTGACATATCGCAAACCGCTCGTGATTGCTCATACCCACGGGTTGCTGCACTCTGACCCACTTTATGCCATAAACATATATATAAAGTTTGTGCCAAGAGTACGGTTGTGATATTGTTACCATCCTTGTTTGTTACGTTCAGCTTGCACATGAAGAATGTCATCGTTTATTAAGCTTGATATGTGAGTAGGGGAAGGAGGTTTTTTAACGTAGCACCGATAGTTACTTCATTTATTTGGCTGCAAATCCCAAGTGTGCACGTTTGTCATGGGTACAAACCTTTGCACGTATCAAGCTCGCGTAGGTCGCTTCGTTGGTAGCGGATGTAGAAAGTATGCATTTTGCATGTTGTGGTTGAACCCGACTCAATGCCCGGCCAACTTAAGTATGGCAGGGCGGCTTTCTCTTGCGCTTTTCACTCTAGTGTACATGCTGCTTTGTGAGGGTGATATTGAAATGAATCCCGGTCCCGGTAAGATTGACTAGCTCTTGACATTATCATTAGACACAGCGTCAAGGACTTCGCTGCGTCTAATGATAAGATTCAGAAATATGTCTTTGAAAATGTTAAAGAGGCTCAAATGAATATCACTGACATAAATAGGCGTCTATCTAAAATATAAGAAGCCACCGATAGCTGTGAAGTAGTCGAAATGATTAAACACACACTGGATATACTGAAAGGCATAGAATCGAATCAAAGCGAATAATGTTGCTTAGTAGTTGACGACCTGATTAACAGAATGCGTAGAAAGAAACTCATCTTAAAAAGTATACCAGAACAAACTTCAGAATCATGGAACGACATAGAAGATCTTGTAAAAGAATTTGTATCAAGTAATTTAGGAATTGAAACTGGACAAATTGACCGTGCCCATATAATCGGCCAGAAAAAGCAGGATTACGCACGGCCGATCATTGTGAAGTTCCTCAACTTCAAAGATAAAAGTGTGGTGCTGAAAACGCATGTAATTTGAAAGAACTAAAATCACCACGTTTATGAATAGAGGAGGACCTTTCACCGAGGGTTCAGGTTATTAGGAAGAAACCACGAGACTTCGCACGAACTCAATGAAAGCCGGGCAACGAATTCCGGCTTTTATTTCACACTCTTTTCCCAAACAATGCACTATACGCTTTAGACGATACCACAGGCAAAGTACACGCCGTTCCAAAACATCATGCACCAACCAAAACTCATTGACCAAAACGTAGAAAGGGAGGTCCCTCATGTCAATCCTTGTTGTGAACTTCCGTAGTCTATACCATAAACAGGATCAGCTGTGTTCCTATATTGAATCACGCTCAGTAGATCTTGTCCTAGGTACAGAAACTTGGTCGTCGCTTGATATTGCTGACTGTGAGTTATTATTGTCCCGTCAATTCACATTATTTAGGAAAGACAGGGTCACATCACGTGGTGGCGGATTGCTGATTGCAGTAAAAAATAATTTAAAGGCTTACATTGTTGACATTATTTCACGTCTTGAAATTTTGTCGGTAGCCCTATCTTTGCCGCCACGTGTCACATGTGTAATTGGTGTCTGATACCGGCCTACGGATGCTTCTGGTGAATTTCCAGAGTTTCTCGATGAGTCAATAAACTTTACGCAAAAAAAGTGGCCAACCTCGTCAATATTCTTAGCTGGCGACTTTAATTATCAGGGTATATAATGGCACTCATACCGACCCATGGGTAGATCGAAGAAGCGCGAATGCCAGACTTTTCTTCATGTACTGTCGTCATTTGATTTGCACCAGATGGTTTCTGATTGTACGCGTTGTAATTCCCTTTTAGATCTTGTAACAACGGAGCCACACAGTGTCTCAGTAATCGTCTTTGAAGGCATGAGTGATCGCCCCACAGCGGTGTTCTAGTGGCTAAGTTACTCGGCTGCTGACCAGCATGTCGCGGGATTGAATCCCGGCTTCGGCGGCTGCATTTTCGATAGAGGCAGAAATGTTTTAGGCCCGCGTGCTCTGATTTGGGTGCACGTTAAAACCCCAGGTGGTCAAAATTTCTGGAGTCCTCCACTACAACGTATCTCATAATCATATGGTGGTTTTGGGACGTTAAAACTCACATATCAAATCAAGGCATGAGTGATCACAATATTTTGCACTGTGAATTTATATGCGAATGTAAAAAAACAGGATAATGCAAAGAAAGCTATTTTTAATTACGCGCGAGCGAATGTTGATATGCTGAGTGGTGACCTTTCAAGCTTTTCGGCTTATATTATGCTTTCCTTCCATCTGCGCAATGCAAACATGAACTGAACTCTTATTCGTAACAAGTTACTATTACTTAAAAAGTACGTACCTGAAATCAGTATAGCGGTATCGAAGCAAAGTGCATGGTTCATGGCGCATGCGAAACGTTGCATTAACAAAAAGAAACGTTTATACTCAAAGGTGAATAAATCAAACACTGAGGATGATTGGAGACGCTAACGTGATCATACGCATCATTGCAAAAGTGTAATATCAGTAGCTGAGGACAAATCTTTCATGAACAATATTTCGAACATGCTCGAAAATGGCACAAGGAAATTTTGGAAAGTGGTTAATCCAAAATACGTCTCAAATTCAACTGTATCATTAGTGAGAGACGGGAATAGTGTTTCTCCTGCTCAGGTTCCTGTAGAATTTAATGAGTTTTTTTCATCTGTTTTCATGAATGAGAGTCCATTGCTAAATAATACTCACTTTCCTCATTTAAATTCGACCATGCATGATGTTGTTATTAATTCTGAAGGAATAGAATCCGCCATAGACTGCCTGCCAAGTAACTCTGCTCCAGGTCCTGATGGCATATTGTCACGGCGCTCCAGGGGGTGTCGACAAGGTTTATTGATGTCCGAGCAACAGCGCTCTAACCAAGCGCGTCGGTTGGGCTTGTTTACCAGAGCGGGGGGGGGGGGGGAGGGGGAGGTCCACGCGCACTTCTTTCTTCTCTGTGGTGTGAGCCTTCACCTTGGCATACGACCCACTACTAGAAGTAGGTGGCAGTATTCCTCCTCAACAAAAAAAAAAGAAGAAAGAGCATCGTCCCAATGCTGTAATGTTATTGAAAAAAAAGCAAAACAAAGTAGGTTAAACAATGAAATAGGGCACCAATAATCAAATGTTAGACGTGATAAGTTCACCAATGATGAGGCAATTGTCAGAGCACAAATAAAAAAAACACAGGAAAAGTGGTCTTTTAGGAACGCGCAAAATAGGGCTTCATGCGCACCACGTGAACTATGTCAGAGGTCGGTTGTTTTCGTTGTGCCCATCGTGATGACGTAGCGTCCGGAACCACTTCGTAGTTTACGTCGCTCACGCGGCGTATTACTTTATACGGACCGAAGTATCTGCTGAGCAACTTTTCGGAGAGGCCACGGCGTCGAACAGGGGTCCAAACCCAAACTTGGTCTCCCGGACTAAGATACGTCATTGTGACACATATTGTAACGTCGTGCATCGACCTGTTGCTGCTGACCAATGTGTAGCCGGGCGAGCTGGCGAGTTTCCTCGGCACGCTCTACAAATTCTTCTGCGTCAGTTGTTAATCGATCAGCGCCTTCATAAGGAAGCATCGCATCCAGCATCGTCTGAACTTCACGGCCGTATAGAAGGCGAAACGGTGTAAATCGGGTTCTTTTTTGAACGGCGGTGTTATAAGCGAACGTCACATAAGGCAAAATGCGATCCCATGTTTTGTGTTGGATGTCGATGCACATGGAGATCATGTTTGTGACTGTCTTATTTAGTCGCTCGGTTAAGCCGTTGCTCTGCGGATGGTAAGCAGTCGTCGTTCGATGCTTAGTGTTACTTAGCCGAAAAACTTCATGAATAAGCTGTGCAGTGAACGCTGTTCCTCTGTCAGTTATCACTGCAGATGGAGCACCGTGGCGCAGAACAATGTGGCACATGAAGAACTGTGCTACCTCAGAAGCCGTGGCTCATGGTATCGCCTGTGTCTCAGCATAGCGGGTGAAATAGTCAGTTGCAACAATGACCCATTTGTGGCCGTCGGACGATAAAGGAAATGGGCCGAGAATGTCCATGCCGACTTGGTCAAATGGCTTGTGGGGTGGATCAATTGGCTGAAGTAATCCAGCTGGCTTGCTTGGTGGCGACTTTCGACGCTGGCATTCACGACAGCATTTAACGTACTGCTTCACGCTTGCCGAAAGTCCGGGCCAGTAGTACGCCTCACTTACTCTGGCGAGCGTTCGTGAGTAACCTAGATGACCAGATGTGGGCTCGTCATGGCACGTGGAGAGGACTTCGTCCCGCATGTCCTTCGGAACGACGAGGAGGTAAGCGCGGCTCGTAGAACAGGCGTTTTTTTTTGTACAGGACTTTACCTCGGAGGCAGAAAGACGTCATGACACGAAATAGATGGCGAGGTATAACGGCGCTACGACCCTCCAGATAGTCGATGAGCGGTCGAATCTCTTCATCCTCTCGCTGGCGTCTGCTCAAGTCAGATGAGCTAAGGGCGCCCAGGAAACCGTCATCGTCGTCTTCTTGATATACTAAAGGTATGGGTGCACGCGACAGCGTATCGGCATCTTCATGCTTCCGTCCAGACTTATATACGATGGTAACATCAAATTCCTGTAGACGCAAGCTCCATCGGGCCAGTCGTCCAGAGGGATCACGAATGTTTACCAACCAGCAGAGGGCATGGTGGTCCGTCACCACTTTAAATGGACGACCATAGAGGTATGTGCGAAACTTGGTGATCGCCCACACTACTGCGAGACACTCTTTCTCTGTGGTCGTGTAATTCACCTCGGTACGGGACAGTAAGCGGCTGGCATAGGCAATGACTCGTTCTTTGCCGTGTTGATGCTGGACGAGCACTGCGTCGAGGCCGATGTTACTGGCGTCAGTGTGCACCTCTGTGTCAGCATCATCGTCAAAATGTGCAAGAACAGGGGCTGACTGCATCCGCTGTCGTAGCTCGGCAAAAGCAGCCTGTTGTTCGGTAGCCCATACAAACGGTGTGTCGTCGCGTGTAAGGCGAGTCAAGGGTTCCGCTATCTTCGAAAACCCTCTAATAAATCGTCGATAGTAGGCGCACAAGCCCAGAAAGCGCCGAACAGTCTTTTGTCTGTAGGATGCGGAAATGCGGCTACAGCGGCAAGTTTGTCGGGGTCGGGTCGGACTCCTTTCGCGTTGACTACATGGCCAAGGAATTTGAGCTCTTCATAACCAAAATGACACTTCTGCGGTTTGAATGTAAGATCTGCTGATTAAATAGCCTGTAGCACACTCCTGAGGCGATGAAGATGTTGCTGGAAGGTTTCAGAAAAAACGACATCATCAAGGTATACGAGGCTAGTTTGGCACTTCAGACCATTAAGCACAGTGTCCATCATTCAATGGAAGGTTGTGGGCGCTGAGCACAAACCAAAAGGAAGGACTCGAAATTCATACAGGCCATCAGGGGTAACAAAGGCCGTTTTCTCGCGATCTCGCTCGTCAACCTCGATCTGCCAGTACCCGCTTTTTAAATCCAAAGAGGAAAAATAGTGGGCGCGGCGTAATCTGTCTAACGAGTCGTCGATGCGTGGCAGCGGGTACACGTCCTTTTTAGTCACGCTGTTCAGCTTCCGGTAATCGACGCAAAAACGTAGCGTTCCGTCTTTCTTCTTGACTAGGACGACCGGAGAGGACCACGCACTGTTGGAAGGCTCGATGATGCCGTCGTCAAGCATTTCTTGAACTTGCGTACGAATGGCTTCTCGTTCCTTCGCTGACACACGGTAAGGCTGTTGGTGTACTGGGCGGGCGTCGTCGTAACAGATGATTCTGTGCCTAGTGATCGAAGTCTGGCGCACTTTAGAGGAAGCAGCGATGCATGACTTGAATTCAAGCAAGAGTTTTCGCAGTGCTGTCTGGTTTTCTGGTGTGAGGTTAGAATTATTATCGATATTGTTTAGAGACGTATCGGCGGCCTCCACTGCGTCCGACGAGAAGCAGATGGGAACGGTACCTAATTCATCGGCAAACGGTAACGAAGTGCCACGAAAAAGGTGTCGGTGTTCGTTGCTGAAATTTGTAACGAGCAGTTGAGATCGGCCATCACGTAGCTGTATGATACTCCTAGCTACACAAACACCTTGAGTGAGCAGGTGTTCAAAATTATTATTACTTTGTGCAATCGCTTCACCATTGCGCAATCCACAGCATGTGACGTCGACAATAACACTGGCTCTTGGAGGAAGCGTTATACTTTCAGCAGAAACACGAAGAATGTCGGCACGTTGTTGGTCGTCCTGCTTGTCGATTGCTCGGTCGGCTGAGAAGGTGATGCGATTGTCTTGAAGGTCAATGACAGCTCCATACTCCTGCAGGAAGTCAACACCAAAAATAACGTCGCGTGAACATTCACGGAGCACAAGGAAACTTGCTACAAAAGTATAACCGCAGACCCGAACTCTACTGGTGCAGGTTCCAAGCGAAGAGATGGTGTGGCCACCAGCCGTTCGAATCACAGAGCCATGCCAGGGCGTGATTACCTTCTTTAGTAGTCTGGTCATTTTCCCGCTTAGTACAGAATAGTCAGCCCCGGTATCAACTAAAGCACCTACTGCATAGCCGTCTATCAGCACCGGTATATCCAGAGAAAGCCGCACATATCGCTTAGTCGAATCCACACCCTTTACTGTTAGCGTTGATCGGAGGTCTTCAACACGTCGACTGCCAGCGACCTCGCCTCCAAGGGTCGCTTGCGTTAGTTTTCCCGGCGGGGACTGGGGGACCATGCGCCAGCATGGCGCTGTGGCGAAGATGAAAAGCGCCTCGGCGACGGTGAGCGCGGCTGCCGTCCAGAAGGCGGTGGCATGCGCTGTTGAGCCAGGTAATCCTCAATGTCCCGGGGTCGCTGGCCATACCGAGGAGGCGCTGAATATATTGAAAAGCCGCACAGCCCGAGGCGCCGGTATGGACACTGGCGGTACAAATGGTCCGCTTCACCGCAGTGGAAGCACAAAGGTCGGCGATCAGGAGTGCGCCAAACATCAGACTTCCGAGGCGAAGCACGTCTGTCGTCAAGGTAGTGTGCTGGTTGTTCCGCAAGATGCACAGGGTTGGCGTAAACGAGGGGTGGGGGCATGCGTGTGTTCTCGTAGTACCGTAGAGGCTGCGCCGACTGAAGTGAAACTGTAGGAGGTGCCCGAACAAACAGCGGGGAAGAGGAAGCTGGGCGCTTCAAGGCTTCCGCATAAGTAGCACGGTGGTAGTCAGCCGGGGTGGGTGTGGCGTTATGCAGACTCACAGGGTCACGCAGGGCATGATGCAGCTCGTCCTTGACGATACTTGCAATAGAACTCACCGTAGGTAGTGGTGGTGTGGCAGCCTTTTGCAGCTCCTCGCGTACTATAGAGCGGATAAGGTCGCGCAGACACTCGGTGTTGTTCCCAAAAGCCGTGAGAACTTGAGCAGTGGACGTGTTCACTTGCCGCTCATACAGGGTGGATCGATGCTGAAGCGTATCTTTTCCATCGTGACGGCTTCAGACAAAAACTCGGCGACCGTGCTCGGAGGGCTCCGTACGAGGCCAGCGAAAAGCTGCTCCTTAACTCCCCGCATCAGGTGACGCAACTTCTTTTCTTCTGTCATGCTTGGATCGGCCCGTCGGAACAGGCGCGTCATATCTTCCACATAGGTCGTGACAGTTTCGTTGGGCATCTGGATGCGGGCCTAGATCGCTCGCTCCGCTCTTTCGTGGCGATCAGCATTTCTGTAAGTGTCCAACAGCCGGCGGCGGAATTCGGGCCACGATGTCATCTGTTCCTCGTGATTGATGTACCAGGTACGTGCTCCATCCTCCAAATAGAAGTAAACACGCCGTAGTTTGGCCGCGTCGTTCCAGTCGTTCAAAGCAGCCACGTGTTTGAAGTCGACCAACCAGTCCTCGACGTCTTCGAGCTCGGTGCCATGAAACGGTGTCGGAACCTGTGGACTTTCGAGGGTGTACCGAGTCACCAGGGGGTTTTCCGTACCTGTTAAAGTGGTTTGAACGGACGTGCTCATCATACTGGTGTGAACTGTAGGGTCAGCTTCGGGTGGCAATCCCCTGATCCTGCGGCTTGTCCGATGAACGGGAGTGTGGACTCGCACTGGGCTTGTGGTGCCGCTTCCAGGAGGGGTCTGAAACATCCGTGAGGGGCTACCCCGCACCTCCACCAATCGTCACGTCGCTCCAGAGGGTGTCGACAAGGTTTATTGATGTCCGAGCAACAGGGCTCTAACCAAGCGTGCCGGTTGGGCTTGTTTACCAAAGCAAGGGGGGGGGGGGGTCCACGCGCACTTCTTTCTTCTCTGTGGTGTGAGCCTTCACCTTGGCATGCGACCCACTACTAGAAGTAGGTGGCAATATGCTCTAAACGTCTCAAACTAGCCAAACCTGCGATATGTGAAATTCTTGCCGGCCTATTTCAACAATCCATTGACACAGGAATTGTTCGAAGTGAATGGAAATAGGCTCGTGTCATACCCATTTTTAAATCGACGCATTACACATTATTCGTCATTCCACCTTTTTTCCGACACACTGCGCATTAAAGTGCAATTTAATTATTTTGTTCGCAGTTGCATTTTAGTGTTGTTTGTATTAATTGCTCAAGCAATATTATATATATGAGAAGTGCACAATACTGTTATTTCAATATTTGCACATTTATCTACTTTCTGAAGACATTAGTTTTGCTGCAAATCAAGTATTATTGTACTATCTTATCCCTTTTTCGCTTAGTTCTGTTTGTTGAGAAAACTGTTAAATCCTACTTTGGTTTCAATGCTGCATGTATTAGATCATTTTGAATGTCTGATGTGTTTGAAATACAGCTGCATTTATTATTTGCACATTCATTTAACTTCATAGGATATTGATATTGGTGCCACGAAAATATTTCTGTACCATTTTGTATGTATGTTTTGAACCTGGGCTACGCTGTATTATTCATAGTGTTGTCTCCTTTATGTGATGCCTTCGGCCTTTAGGGTGCATGAAAAATAAATAAATAAATAAACAGTGCCCTACTTACCGAGAAATCAAGGTAAATGCACAAGAATACATGCGCCACAGTAGGACATTCTCAAAATGACCCGATGACGTCAGACGCGCAGCCTAAAATAATTACTATTAACTGAGCTAGTTCCATTAAAAAAGAACCTTCAGTGCATCAAGAGACGCAATAAACATGGCTTGTTCGTTTCTGTTTGATTAATGAAAAATTGACCCCGTATCTGCACGGTAATCTTCAAATCTCGTCGAAAGGCGATTGTCTTGCGTGGGGAGAGAGTGAACAAAACATTTATTTGATGTTCTACACACACAAGCCCACACACAAAAAAAACAGTCAATGATATTGTGGAGGTGCTGCGTTAGAGTGCCTCGAGCGTGCAGCGGAGGAGAACAGACGCATCAAGTCACGTCACACGGTAAACATGAGCGCCATCTGGCAGTTTTCTTGGAAAACGAAGCGCTTCGCTCTGAGACGGGTGTGCGTACCCTTCTCAGAGGTGATAAGGTGTAGAACACAAGGCGATGGGTAGGTGCCACTACCGTCTCGTCTTAGCAAAGCGTTGTAAACACTCGCCTTTTCGTGAAAGCGTTGCATGGTCAGCGCAGCGTGATAAGCGCCACGGTCCTTAAACTTACTTATGTACGACTTTTCTAGTAAAAGACGCACTTGCAGAATATATACGTGTTTTTATGGCGCCCCAGACATGCGCAATAATTGCTTTTATTTGACAATTGCACAAGTATAAACGCTCAACCTTGAGCAACATGGGTGGTCGCTGCGGATGGGCTAGGCCGTTTCAAGTACCCGGTGCCGTTAAGAGTGGATAAACGGACGAATGTACTGACAGGCAGGCAGACAGACAGACAGACGGACCAAAATTTTTGCATCGAAGGTTCTCAAGAAAGACTATCGTCTTTGAAAAAAGAAACGCCGTACGCTATTACAGAGAAAGGCGCGAGTGGAAAAGCTCCAGGCGGCCCCTGGCCCGGGCCTTCAATGGGCCTTCCATTCACCGGATATTCAATAAAGTTATTTCATCATCATCAAATGTTCAATTTTCGCATGGTTGGATGGATGGATGGATGGATGGATGGATGCATCTGGCTGTGCCGTTTAGATCTGTGTGCCTAAGGATTGAATTTCGCTCGCGCCTCGATTGTAGCCAACAATCAGATAGCCTCCTTCGGGTTATTTCTACCCATTTAAAGCCTATCTTGCCTTCACTGTCCCTAAACCCCAGTGCATTGAAAAAATCAGCGCCATTATCTTCGACTGTACAGCGGAGCCCTTTACAGAACATTATCAAATGTTCAGCTGTTTCCTCCTCCTCTCCACACGCACTAAATTGCGTGTCCGTGCCTTCATATTTTGCTCGGTACGTCTTGGTCCGCAATGCTCCCGTTCTAGCCTAGAAGAACAGAGAACTACCCCAAGAATTATCGTAGATCTTTTCCCTCGCAATTTCCTGCTTAAAAATTCGGTATGTATCCAGTGATGATTTCGTAAGCATTCCCATCTTCAACATCTCTCTCTCTGTTTCCTTCACCTTCTTCGTGAGACCCCGTTTTCACGTGTGGGAATCGACATCATCGGCCCTATGTCACCGACATTTTCCAAGGGAAACAGGTACATTCTAACCATGGGGGATTTTGCGACGAGGTATCCAGACGCCATCGCACTTCCTTCGAGTGAAAACAAAGTCGTGGCAGAGGGGCTAATGGAAATGCGGTCGCGACTTGGTTTACCGCGCGAAATTGTAAGTGACCGCGGGAGAAGCTTAATGTCGTCGGTTATGAAGGATTTCAGCCGGCTACTATATATCAGACAATTACTGACAACCCCGTAGCATCCGATGGCAAATGGGTTAGTGGAGCGAATCAACGGCACGTTGAAGCGAATACTCCACCGAATGTGTCAGGAAAGTCTGAAAAATTAGGACCGCTACCTCGGCCCTCTCCTTTTCGCGTATCGGGAGATGCCACAAAAGAGTACCGGGTACTCGCCATTCGAGTTACTCTACGGCTGATACGTTCGCGGCCCAATGACGATTTAGACAGACTTGTGGACCAACCCAAAGTTGGATGACATGACCAATTCAGCCTACGAATATATCGTAGAATCGCGGAAACGACAGCAACGAACCTGCTATATAGCTTCTCAGGACTTTGCGTAGACACTTGTTTGCCAGAAGACTTATTATGATCGCAAGGCGACGAAGCGGTACTTGAACGTGGGTGGCAAAGTTCTCGTGCTGCTACCCGCGGATCACAACAAACTGATACTAACATCGACGGGCCTCTTTACTGTGATAGGCAAGAAAAGCTCTTTGGACTATGCTGTGGACCTCGGTCACAGAACTACTGTGTTCCACATCAACATGCTCAAAAAGTACGAGCTGCGGAAGGCCCCTGACAGGTCAACGACAACAGCTGCTGCTATAACGTCAATCCATCAAATGGAAATCGAAGGCGCACAGAATTTATTACATGTCCCACTTGCACAAACGCAGAATTGGAGGGATGTGGCTGTAGCATCTAGCCTTACTAGAGTACAAAAAAACCAAGTCAATGAGCTTCTTTGCGCGTACCACGACATATTTTCTGATTTACCGGGAAAGACTGATGTTGTGAAGTGCCAGCTGAAATGGACCACCACTTAGCCTATACATGTCCGACAATACCCCATACCTTTCACTGTTAAGGAAGCCATTGAGAAAGAGATCTAGGAAATGTTACGGCTGGGGATAATACAGAAGTCTACATCCACTTATCAAGCACCGAGTGTGGTTGTCAAGAAGAAGGATGGCACGATGCGCCTCTGCATTCATTTTCGTCAACCTAACAATGTGGTCGTTCCGGAAGCGGAACCGATGCCTCACGCTTACATGATGTTTGCACGACTTACTGGGCGGGAATGCTTTTCAAAGTTTGACTTCACAAAAGCATATTGGCAGGTACCCTTGGGCAGTACAACCAAAGAATTTGCAGCATTTTCCTGCGACTCGGCTCTATACCAATTTAGGTTTATGCTATTTGGCCTAAATACTGCACCTGCCTTGCTCAATCGACTGATGCGAGAAGTCGTCGGGGCATTCCCAATGTCCATCACTGCTTTGATGATGTTCTTGTTGCGACTACAACTTGGGAGGAACACATGGTCACAGTACGCCATGTATTTCAACGTGTGTGCGAGACACGTTTAACTATTAAGCCGAACAATAGTGAAATAGGTTGCTCAGATGTCTATTTGACGTATCTGTCTTTCAGTATGTCACGTTGGGCTTAGCACGTGGGACGGCTTTCAGCTCTCCCTTAGTACAGTACCAAATCGTAAACCACTTCTTCCAAACACACGACTAGCTTCCTTGGTCATGTTGTGGGACAACGGCTGCTACGATACCAGAAGGACACATCAGACAAAATCGTGTCAGCGAAACGGCCGGAAAGAAAGAAAGAGCTTCGAGCTTTTTTTGAAATTACTGGCTATTACCGATAATTTGTGCCCAACTATGCCAAGCTTTCACATTCACCTACCGACCACGCGAAGAAAGGAAGTCCTTGTATGCTGGACTGGCGCGACAAGCATCGGTATGCATTTGAGAAACTCAATGCAAAGATGTCAAACCAACCCATACTGAAAGCACCCAACCTCGAAAGGCCTTTCGTGTTGCGCACTGACGCGTCAACACGGAGTTTGGGGGCTGTCCTCCTACAAGAACACAATGGTGTCTCTTGCATCCAGTGTCCTACGCCAGTAGAAAATTGCTACCTCGTTAAGTGGCCTATTCCACAATTTAGAGAGAATGCCTCGCCATCCTGTGGGGTGTCCACGAATTTCATGTGTACCTCTATGGCAGGCCCTTCATTGTGCAATTTGACCGCCAGCCACTGAAATACATCAACTTTACCCGACAAATCAATACACGAGTGTTACGCTGGAGCCTGCTATTGATGGACTACGACTTCCGCGTAGAATACATTCGGGGCTCAGATAATGTCGGTTCCGACTATCTTAGCTGCACATCTCTTACTACTGACTAGACTGTCCTATTACTCGTATAGACACACCAAGAACTCTTGACGCTAGTTTGATGTTATCTACTCTGTGAACATGCCTACCCTTCTTTCCACATTGCTTCGCTGTTTTTAAACTGGGGCGAAAGATGTGGTGAAAACATTGTCCTGGAGAGTGCGTCGTGCTTTGACGTAGAAGGTCGGTGTGCGGGGCCAATTTATTTGTGATCGGTGTGCGGGGCTGACTTAGCATTTCAAGTGCGCGGGAATCACCATGATGGTGATAGCGGTGAAACTATGAAGCTCGCCTATGCGCGTGTTCGTGCACGGACCTCGAGGAAAGCTCCCGAGTTACGGGGACAGCTCGGCTAACCGGAGAGAAGTGTGGAAGAACAAGTTTAGGCCACGTCCCGACTGCTCATTCTGACCCTCCGTGTCCGAGCCTCGTCTCGGCATCGAAGTCTTCGGGTGCGTTCTGGACTGGGCATCGCCCCACCTCACCCCGGGTTGGTCTGGAGCGACGTTCTTCACAGCCAGCTGCTGTTCTGGTCACGGAGCGAGACAGTGTCCCGGGTCTGTTCGCGGCAGCCGTTGATACGCTGTTCTCGGTGTGAGTACAGCCAAGTCCAGGCGTTGACCATCGTACTGGGATGCCCTTGATGGTTATCTTCTAGGCCGGGCCACGCCCAGGAACTGACTCCGCAAGCACGATGAACACCGCCTCCTGACGACAAAAGAGCTTAAGGTCGACCACAACGTACAACGCGAGTCGACGAACTAAAACATTAACTTCCTTTCCGCGTAAGACCGTGAGCGCGGGTACACATGTGTGCGTTTATGTAGTGTGTATTGTCATGGCCATCTTCGTGTATATAAAGGTTTCTCTTTGTCCTCGAACGTCCTTTATTCTCATCTGGCTAACCTGCGACCACAATTGCCCACAAAGGTAGAACCCGGCTTTGGTAACGCGTAAGTCAAAACGCAAGAAAGACGAAGGAACCGAAATGAAAAAGCGAGCAGAATGCCCAAGCTGCCAGTGGGATACTACAAAATTGTCATCCTACCCAAAGGAGGCCTACGCTTAGCCGCACTCGGCTTAATGAATATAACGAGAGGCATACATGAAGCCGCGGCTACACCACCAGAAGTCAGGCACTTCGACGTAATTTGCCTCAACAAGACACAGAACATCTTGGTAGTATGCTTCCCAGACCCCGACCGAGCTGACCAGTACAGAAAAATAAAGAAAACACTCTAACGAGGCAAACAATACGAAGTGGCAGCGTATGAAACAGCACCAGAAAATACAGCCACGGGTATCATTAAAGGATTCTCGCTGGAAGAAACTTCTGGTAGCATTAGGGCGGCCCTTGTCCCTGAAAGACTCTACAGCATCATAACGGCTAAACGACTGGAGAATACTACATTGGTCATTGTGCTCTTCAGTGCTAACAACGTACCTTCCGGTGTGTGCCATGATGGAGTAAAAATACCATGCACACTATAGCACAAGCAAATTGACTACTGCAAGCAGTGAAACAGACTGGGATATAAAAGGGACGTGTGCCCCAACTCTCAAGATAAACTTTGTGTTGATTGCGGCATTCACAACCCCAAAGACGACCACAGATGCGACCCTAGCTGTTAAATCTTTGGAAAAGACCACGCTACAGCCGATAAAAGCTGCCCAGCCAGGTTCAAGAAACCTGGCATTGTAAAACAGAGACAATGGGCCAGACTACGAGAACAACAAACGCAAAGCTCATCTCCACCAAGAGGACATCCACGAAAGCGCTCGACATCGAGACTTGGAAAACGACAACAAACAAGATCCTGCTCCGGTTCAACGCACCGCAGCCGTGCAAGCTCTCACCCCAGTTCCTGGTCGGGATCGGCGTCTAAGGGACCAACAAACAAGGTGAGCTGGGCAGATAGAGCACGCGGCTTGCGACCGGAGAGAACTCGGGAGGTTCAAAATAGCAACGGTAGCAATAACAGCAACAGTCAAGAGCTAGAATGGCTTGAAGATTAAAACAGCCGACTGAACGAAATGATATAACAGATGCAAGCTCAAATATAACTCCTCACTATGGGACGCTAATGCGGCAAACCCTGAAGCCCTAATACAACTGTAGAGAGGAAGAAGAATATGTGCCGCAGTGGGTCACGCTTTTAGGAAGAGGAGCCGAGCGCGAGCTGTTGCCCCGAGCGTTGTGTATCCTGCGTCGGTTCCTGCCGCCCGGTTCCCGCATCAATAGACCTGCTGTGCAAGCACTACTTGTGCCAATAAACCCCGTTCCAGAGTGGTGGAGGTGCGAGGTAACTCAACCTGGAACTCCGCAACCGGAAACTACCTGCCATCCCAGACATGGCTGAAGAAACCATCCAGCAAGGTACGACCCAGCCTCCGATGGTCATCGTTCCCACTGCGCTACGCGTACGCGATCCACCTTTTTTCGACGGTACTGATGAGCAAGACGTCGAAGACTGGCTGTCGACATTTGAAAAGGTAGGCGTAAGCAACAAGTGGGACGACCCTTCGAAGCTGCAATATGCACCCTTCTACCTGAAAGAGGTGGCTAGTCTCTGGTTTAACAACCACCAGTCGGAATTTGCCACTTGGGGTGCCTTTAAGCTACGCATTGCCGATGTGTTCGGTCGCCCCGAGGTACGCAAGCTCCGTGCCGAACAGCGCCTACGGGGACGCGCACAGCTTCAAGGAGAAGGCTTCACAAGCTACATCGAGGATGTGCTCGACTTGTGCAAGCGCCTTGACCCTTCAATGATTGAGGCAGACAAGATCAAACATATTTTGAAGGGGATAGACGACGACGCCTTCCAGATGCTGCTGGCCAAGGGCCCACGTACCGTGTCCGAACTCGCCACTCTTTGCCAGAGCTTCGAGGAGTTGCGCAAACAACGAGTCATGACACGGCGTCCAGCGGCTACCGATGAAACTCTCGCGGCATTGAGCCTGGGTGGAGACCACAGCGCAATAATGTCCGAAATCAAACGATATGTGCGCGAGGAGGTGGCCCGACAACTTTCGTGCCTGTCGTATCTACCGGCAACGGAACCCTCTTCTGAGCGTCTCGCGCCCGCCATCAGGCAGGTAATACAGGCGCAGGTCTCTGAGGCATTGCCGTCCGTTTCTCAGATAGCACCCGTCACCGCGCCATTGACTTATGCTGCTGTTGCTGCTACTCCACCACGACCTCCGCTTGGGCCGACTCCCCAGCCTGTACGAGTATCAACGACGCCATTTCCAGCAACACAACAGCGCTATAACGGAAACCCTTGGCGCACAGTTGACAATCGCCCGATCTGTTACGCATGCGGATATCAAGGTCACGTGGCGCGCTTCTGTCGCCGGCGCTTCGCGACGGGTCCGGCTGCACCTCCGAGATACCCTGACTACTCTTTACCGGCCCCGTACAACGCGCAACGAGAACTGCCACGTCAATGCGACCGACAATCAGTGGAACGCGACCCGTCACCAACCGAACTAGACCCCCGCCCTGCTGCTGACTACCGATCATTCGGTCGCCGTCGCTCATCCTCACCACGCCGCTACCGTTCTTCGTCCCCTCTGCGTCGCCGACCGAACCCTGTAGAGACGGAAAACTGACTGCCGCAGCTCCGGAGGCACGAGCTGCGAAATCGGTGCATTGTACAAGTCCTCGCCCGTCCCCCACAAACGTTCTGGAAGTGTTTGTTGAAGGTATACGAACTCTTGCGCTTGTTGATACGGGTGCCGCCGTATCTGTGATGAGTCAGAAACTCTGCCGTTCGATACGAAAAGTAACGACGCCGCCTTCCGACGTTTTGCTGAATACCGCGAGTGCGCAACCACTTCGACCAGTCGGAGCATGTACGGCGAGAGTAAACATTCATGACGTCCTGTACCACATCGAGTTTCTCGTGTTGACCACTTGTGCCCACGACATGATACTTGGATGGGATTTTTTGTCACGCCACCACGCCGTAATTGACTGCGCTCGCGCGCAGGTGGAATTATCTGTGTTTTCAGATGCGCCATCTACCGACAATGAGTGCACTCACCTGGGCAAGCTTCTTGTTGCTTCCGACGTTGATGTTCCTCCTCTTAGTGCCATCGTTGTCCCCGTCAATCGCACTGAATTATCCGGCTCTACCGTTGTGTTCTCGCCATCTGACGTTTTCAGTCGCCGCCACGGTACGTCTCTGCCATACGCCGTTCTGCCACCTCACCAGGATACTTCCGGAATTGTCGTTTGCAATCATAGCTCATGCCCTCTCACCTTAAGAGCTCACGAAACACTGGGCTATGTTCATTCTGTTGATGACAACGTTATTGTGCCTATTGAGTCCCACGACCCTGGCCAGCAACTTCAACTGAACGCCGTTACTCCTCTTTTCACGCCGGATGACTACTCCTCGGATATCTTCAATCGTTCCATCGACAGCAAGCTTCCTCCGGATCAACGGGACCAGCTAATGACCCTTCTACATGAATTCCGAGATTCATTTGACCTTCCTCAAAAGGCACTGAGTCAAACTAACACCGTCGCTCACACAATCTACACTGGAACGCACCCTCCTTTGCGGCAACGCCCCTACCGCGTATCACCCAAGGAACGAAGTGTAATTGCAGAACAGGTGGATGATATGCTTCAGCGCGGCGTCATCAAACCATCTTCTAGCCCCTGGTCTTCACCTGTGGTGCTAGTGAAGAAAAAAGACGGTTCGATTAGATTTTGTGTCGACTACCGGCGACTGAACAAAATTACCCGGAAAGATGTATACCCTCTTCCCCGCATCGACGACGCTATCGATTGCCTACAAGGTGCCGAATTCTTTTCTTCGCTGGACTTACGTTCAGGTTACTGGCAGGTTCCGATGGCAGAGTGTGACCGTCCCAAAACAGCATTCGTTACGCCGGATGGCCTATACGAATTCATGGTTATGCCATTCGGTCTGTGCAATGCACCTGCAACGTTTGAGCGAATGATGGACAGCATTTTACGCGGCCTTAAATGGCAGATATGCTTATGTTACCTCGATGATGTTATTGTATTTTCTCCTGATTTCCCTACCCACGTCGACCGTCTGCGCACCATTCTTCAGTGTCTTACCAAGGCAAACCTCCAGCTTAACCTAAAGAAGTGCCGCTTTGGGGCTCGCCAACTTACGATACTTGGTCACGTTGTGACAAAGGATGGAATTTCCCCCGACCCAGACAAACTTCGAGCAGTAGCAGACTTTCCGAAGCCGACTTCACTCAAAGAATTTAGGAGCTTCATCGGCTTGTGCTCGTATTTTCGTCGTTTCGTCCACAACTTTGCAACAATAATAGCCCCACTTACACAACTACTGAACGGTCCAGCTAATCTTTCTAACTGGACCCCGGCATGTGACGAAGCTTTCCTTACACTGCGCCGCCTACTTACGTCCCCACCGATTTTACGCCATTACGACCCAAGTGCCCCCATTGAAGTGCACACAGATGCCAGTGGCGTTGGTCTGGGAGCAGTACTCGCGCAACGAAAGCCAGGTATTCCAGAGTACGTCGTCGCATACGCAAGCCGCGCACTCACGAAAGCGGAGATGAACTACTCCGTAACTGAAAAAGAATGCCTCGCAATCGTTTGGGCGTTAAGCAAGTTTCGTCCTTACTTGTACGGACAGAGTTTCGACGTTGTGACCGATCACCATGCATTTTGTTGGTTGGCGTCGCTAAAAGATCCTTCAGGTCGCCTTGGACGTTGGGCTCTTCGACTACAAGAATTCGACATTCGTGTCGTCTACCGCTCAGGGCGAAAACACTCTGATGCGGACGCCCTCTCACGATCACCAGTGATATCCACCGCAGACCTGCATTCGGACACCAACTTCTCCATCGCTCCCATTTCCGTCAAAAGCATGTCGTCTGAACAGCGGAAAGACCCATGGATAACATCTCTCCTTAACATTCTTTCCGACTCTTCAACGTCTGCGTACCCACGCGCTCTTCGCCGCCAAGCCACACAATTCGCGATACGGGACGCGCAACTATACCGCAGAAACCACCACGCGGATGGTCGTAAATGGCTCTTGGTTATACCACGCCACATGCGATCTGATGTCTGTGCGTATTTTCATGCCGACCCACAACATGCTCACGCTGGTGTGTTAAAAACATATCAGCGGATTTGCCAGCGTTACTACTGGCATGGTATGTACACTTTTGTACGAAAATACATTCGGTCTTGTTCATTATGCCAACGACGAAAGACAGCTGCCCATTCACCCGGATTATTACAGCCTCTACCGTGTCCGGCGCACCCTTTCGACCGCGTTGGTATCGATCTATATGGTCCCCTTCCTTACACTGCCACTGGAAATCGATGGATCATTGTCGCCGTCGACCATCTGACGAGGTATGCTGAAACAGCTCCACTACCTACGGCTGGTGCACGTGACGTAGCCAATTTCATTTTGCGACGCTTCGTACTGCGTCACGGGGCACCACGTGAACTGCTAAGTGATCGAGGGCGTGTCTTTTTATCCGAAGTTGTACAACAACTCCTTCAGGCATGCCGCACGGTGCACCGCACCTCTACAGCCTACCACCCGCAGACCAACGGTCTAACTGAGCGCTTCAACCGAACGCTAGGAGACATGCTCGCCATGTATGTCAATTCCGACCAATCAAACTGCGATGTCATTCTCCCATTTGTGACCTATGCGTACAACACCGCGACGCAGTCAACCACAGGCTTCTCGCCTTTCTTTCTTCTATATGGGCGTGAGCCATGCTCCACCCTTGACACCATTTTGCCGTATCGTCCCGACGTCTCAGAGTTCAGCCCTCTTTCTGAAATTTTGCACCACGCTGAAGAGTGTCGTCAGTTGGCCCGATCATTCACCTCGGACAAGCAAGCATTCGAAAAAGACCGCTACGACCGCGAGCAGCAAGTCGAGACTTTTGCCGTGGGCTCGCTTGTCTGGCTTCGACTGCCCTTCCACTCCCCAGGTCTGTCCGCTAAGTTTGCCCCCAAGTTTCACGGTCCTTATCGCGTCGTCGAACGTCGATCTCCTGTCACATACGTGATCGAGCCGGTCACGCCATCTACAGACAGGCGACGCCTTGGTCATGAGACTGTCCACGTGAGTCGTCTCAAGCCATATCACGACCCACTCCTAATATCATCACCTTGACTTGCCAGGATGGCTCGTCTTCGTCGCCGGGGTATTGTAGAGAGGAAGAAGAATATGTGCCGCAGTGGGTCACGCCTTTAGGAAGAGGAGCCGAGCGCGAGCTGTTGCCCCGAGCGTTGTGTATCCTGCGTCGGTTCCTGCCGCCCGGTTCCCGCATCAATAGACCTGCTGTGCAAGCACTACTTGTGCCAATAAACCCCGTTCCACAACTAATACTATAATGCAGGCGGAAACACCCATAGCCGACGATTGCATGGAGGTAACTATACCCCTCCATTAAAACAAAAGGCCAAAACACAGAAAACTACCAAGCCCTATACAAGAAAGCTTCTCGCAACAAATAAAGTTAAATAACATTAAGAAAAAAAATAGACCAGTTATTAACCGCGGTCCAATCGATCCTGACAACCACCACTAAGACGCCTGTTGATCTCATGGCACTAGCAGCCAGAGTACAAACGCTAGAATGAGGACACAACGCGCAAACATTCGCAGACCTTCAGGATGCAGGCGCGAACGTTCAACAAGCGCAGGCATCATATCCACCAAACCCTTTCATCCACCCACCTACACTGTGAAAAAAATTACTCCGAGGTAGGATGTGTTTTCTGGTGCTGTCACATGGGCGGCTGTAGCGTAGCTCTTGTCATGGATCTCAATTTCCTTGATGTTGCTGTATTCCTTCGAATTGGCCATACTAGGTGTGCTCATGATCACGGTATTTTGTCACATACTGATTCTGAGAGTATCTTCCCCAGCAATGTCAGGCTGTATTTTTGCCGCTCGTAGAACACCATTGTTTATGAGTGCTAGAATCTGTCGCGTCAAGTCGAGATCACCTCCTGGGCGTATTACTACCTTGTAATCGTCTTCTTGAAGTCGCGGTTTTTTTGGCACTTGCCGGCGATGCAAAAAATCTTTTGTGTGGTACCTCCGGAGTATTTTACGTATGCCATTACTTCGTCCGGACAGAACATCTGTAAGATGGACCAGTACTTGTTTAAAGTGCTTGCTCCGGTGTTTCTTTATTGTACGCTGATCGTTTCACGTATTGGTTAGATGAAGGAAGTTCCTATTGTCGTGCAAGCACTGCAGAGGTACTGTGTATTCTTTTCTACAGAGGTCTAGCAGATGATATTCAAGAAAACACTTGAGTTTTCATTCTTTTATTTATTCAAACTAAGCTGCGAATTCTGGATGAATACCCAGCATTTAGGAAAATGAGAGAAAAATAAACAAACATGCAAAAAGCCACCAATAACATAGCACAATAAGACAGATCAAATGAAATCAACAGCACTCAAGTTTGAAGCGCAGTGCTTCAAAATGAGCCCCATAATGCTGCAAAACGATGCACGACAAACGAAGAAAGCATGGCCACTCAGAACAGCTCTTCACCATTCCCGAAGGACCATCCATCAGATTCATTGATGACGCAAGGGTTGAGCTGATTGCTTCCTGCATAATTTATTAAAAAAGATTATACATGAGAACTGCAAATCATGCGAGAGGCACGGAGAATGAGAACACTTAAGCCACGGACACTATACAGTGTGTGAGTCTAAGAGAAGAAGCAACTTCTGAATCTGACCTCACAGAGAGAGAGAGAGACAGAGAGAGGGAAAGAGAGACACGATGAGCGTTCAAAACTAAGAAGCACATCTGATGTAATCCGGTGGGTGTGAGACAGCCGCAACATGATAAAACACACCTCTATCTCGCGAAAAACGTTCAAAATTGGCCAAAGTTTTCTATATCTTTCTAAATCGATAGCTCTACCTTTGCTTAAACATTCAAAAGCAGTTTTTGACTAAATAATCTTATTTCGGTACTCTTGTAGACGGCATCAGCAATGCATCTCCCTATAATTTCCTAATTTTACCAAATAATAATTTTGACTATTACGGTAATGTTTTAGTACGTTTACATCATCACACTTTTTGAAAAGTGGGCCCTTAAAGTTTTCATGGTTGCGACCTGTCTTTAAGGAAAGCCTAGCTTCATCTCCTTTTTAAAATAATTTTAGATATAAGTTGGAATTGTTTTATTTTTAATTTGCACTGGCCGCTCTGCTTTGATACTTGTCGCTGTGAACATTTTTAAAGTAGTTATGGCATGAGCATGTATTTCTTCAAGGCAAACAGCTTTGACCACGAAATAAGGAAAAGTTCACTACAAGGTAACAAAGTAAATCAGCAATAAAAGACACAGACATTACGCCGCTTATGCCAACTGCGTTTTCACAGAAATAAGAGAAGGCTGACCAGTTTACTCACCTGAAAGGTCCGTGGAAAAGTTCGCAGGTGATGGTGGCAGTGGTTAGAAGAGGAGAAAATACACCTAATTTCTGCAGCCCGGTCGAGAGAATAGTGCAGGGTCTATTCGGGGGCCCCAGAAGCGTCACGACGAGTGGCCCATCAGGCTTGAAGAAATTTCTTTTCCCCTATTCTCTTCACAAGTGTCACAAAACGAGCGCTCAGAAAGGGCGCGCCGCCAAACTCTCGCGACGAAACGCCGGAGTGACGGCGCGAGGTCATCGAAAAAAAAAGAAAAAGAAAACAAACATTCAAAGACTCCCGGGCTTGCGACTCTCTCCCTCGGAAGCGTGGGTTCGCCGACGAACCTCCTCACCCCACATCGGCGCCCGAGCAAGCCCTCGAATGTTCTAGATGGAAAGGGGCGGGGTGATGCCAGGTTGAGTCATCCGTCGCGGACGGCTTTCGAACCGTTTCGCCCTCTCCCCAGCCTTCGCTGCGTATTGTGCCGACGAAATGATGAGAACTTTCTGGAATCGCGCGCGGCAGGTATTTAACCGAGCAGTGGAGATGGGAGATCAGGAGAAGACGGAAGTTAGCGCCAGAGCGCGTAGAGATTCCGCAGCGTAGTCGGCGAAGGTGTCCGTAGGGACAAAGCAGGAGAAGAAGAGGATTTCCACCTGAGGGGTGAAGGCTCGAGCTACAGGCAAGAGCGTGTGCCTACCGCTATCGAGCGAGGACGCGTGGCAACAGCTGCGAGTGTGAAGCCGACGTGTTTCCGGCGAAGAAGTTTGAAGTTTGGAGAGTGGCCAAGTGAAGACGCGAGGTTTCCTGGAAGAGAAACTTCGGGGACAGCGGAACGACAGAGGTTTCCTGGAAGAAAAACTTAGGGGGCAGCGGAACGACAGAGGTTTCCTGGAAGAGAAACTTCGGGGGCAGCGGAACGACAACAACGCTGGACTTTGAGTGAGTGATTCTCGCAAGAGTATCATCCAGACTTTTGTTCCAAGAACTTTGGACTGAATAGGTTTTCTATCTCTTTAGTCTTTAAGTGTCTTGGTTGTTCAATGCATGCGACTGCATTGTAGTGCGTATTGTTGTTTGTGTCCGTTGTTTCGAGTGTGGCTGATTGTACTGTGTAGTATGTTGTTTGATTGGTGACATATTTTATGCAACTATTGTGGAGTGTGCATACTTGTGTATTGTTTTTGATCTGCCATTATTGAGAATATAATTCCGTTTTGTTTATCAACTCTCGGCTCTGACTTGTTCTTTGGGCCACAGCCGGCGTCCGCTGGCGCGCCAAAAAGGACCACTTCTAAATTGTTCACGCTTTCGTGGTGCGGTTCGGGGGGCCGATACTTCGGCCCTTGGAATTAGCCCGGCGATCGCCTCCCGAATTAACGGGAACTGTGACAACAAGCCAGTGTCGTTGCATTTTCCAGGTCAAAACTACGCCTCAGCACTGTTCGCACTCGCATCTTCCGTCAAAAAAAAAAAAACTGCAGCCACAGCCACGGCAGCACGACTGAAGAGAGAGAGAAAAAAAGGCCCCGTATTTGCATGTAATCTGCAAATGTCGTCGAAAGACGATAGTCTTGCGTGTGGAGAGAGTGAACAAAGCATTTATTTGATGTTCTGTGCAAGAAAATCGGTGAATGGTATTTCGGAGGTGCTGCGTTAGAGTGCCTCCAGCGTGCAGCGGTGGCGAACGAATGCATTAATTCACGTCACACGTGGGACATGAGCGCCATCTGGCAGTTTTTTCTTTGGAAAACAAAGCAAGTGGCCTTCAGACGGGCGGACGCTCCCGTCTCAGGATCACGTGTAGAACGCAAGGCGACGGTAGGAGATACCACCATGTCTTCTTAGCAAAACGTTGGAAACACTCGCCTTTCCGTGCAAGCGTTGCATGGTCAGCGCAGCGTGATAAGCGCTACGGTCCTTAGAATTACTTATGTATGCCCTTTCTAGTAAAAGACGAACATGAAGAATATATACGCGTTGTTATGTTGCCTCAGATATGTCCAATAATTGCTGTTTAATTGACAATCGCACACGTATGAACGCTGATCCTTGAGCAACATTGGTGGGCGCTGCGGATGGGGTCGGCCGTTCGGGGTATCGGCTGGTGCTGTTCAAAGTACCCCGTTCCCGGTAACGGTGAACAAACAGACAAACGTACAGACAGACAGACCAAAGTTTTTGCGTCGAAGGTCCCCAAGAAAGACTATCGTCTTTAAATATGCAGCAGCAAGGATAGTAATCTCTCCCATCGCCAACACAGAAAATACGGGTAGTTTTTCGAAAGGGCGCCTTCTCCTTTCTTTGTATTTTTCACTACAATGTCTCCTCCGTCTTAGAATGTTGAGCCGGGCTTTAACCTTACCCCCCCCCCCCCCTTTTCACAGAAACGTTGAGTGCTGCACGACTCGTTCTGCCAAGCAACCCCTCTTCTATTTTTTTTTGCATTCCTCGTCTCTAGTATCACCAGTTTGTTTTGCCCCTCTTTCCTTTCCTGAAAGCACCACGTCCCGCGAAGATTCTAGTATACTTCTAGGTTAATATCTCAGATACCACTTATCCAACCAAAGTAACTTTTTAACAAGTATGAGTGCGCGTATGCGCTCTAAAAGTCTGTACCATTTACATTGCCCTACCTCAACTCATTACATTTATAAAGAATTGACACTAATTTTAGTTATTCAAGTTTTTTATAAGTTCAGCTTACATATTCTGTCAAAATAATTTTTACGCAGTGGTAGACCTCGACCTGGCGTTTATTGATATGTAAAGCGGACAAATGTTACCGTTTATGTGTTCTGACAAGAACAAAAATATCTTTAACCAGTTAGGTTTGCCTATAACAGTTATTAACTTTTGATAGAATCAACCTAAAACTATGATTCTCTATTGTTGCATATCTAATCAGCGCTCCAAGTATTACAGCGACTTGATTTGATTTACCTAAGTTATTATGGCATTAATGCTGCGCAAAAAAGGACGAATACAAGAAAAGGAGCAACCACAAGCGCTTGTGGTGTTTCAGTTTTTTTGCGCTACATTTACGCCCTAAGGAATCAGTACCAACTCGCTCACCTCTCCGTTTTGCTTTACCGAAGTTGTGTTAAAGAACAAAAAAAACAAAAACACGTAGTCCAAACATCGCATTATCGGGATTCCGCTAATTTTTCACTGACGTCTTGTGAAATTAGCCAAATATTGATCACATGTTTGGTTTATCAACCCAACGTTATCCAATTTTAGCACTACCTGAGAAGAGTAACACAGGTAATCGAAGGAGAGCTCACTCATCATTTTTTCGCCGCACCAGCAACCGCCACGTCCCTCAACACTCGCGAGATCACAATGTGTCGTTCGCTGCCAGCAACCATCACACGATTACCGCTCGCACAACTCCCTTCTGTCGTTGATAACCTTCGTTGCTGCTTGTCGCTTGTGATAACCAGAAGGTGCTCAGAATGATACCCTTTTCTCCAACGCGGCCGAACGCTTCGCACAATCCTCACTGCACCGGCTTGGTCTGCGCCATGTTGGTTTGTGCAGAACGGTCTCCCGACGGCGAGGCTGTCTACGTCACTCCTCGAAGAGCCAATGAATGCCAGTGAGCGATGACCCGGAGCATCCACCGAGGTAAAAGTGATGCGTGGAAGCATTTCTGGAGGAACGACGGGAGCATAATCAGGATATTGACCCCGTTTTCCTCCGGTTTCCTTCGTCCGGCGATCACTGGAGGAGAATGGTGGCAAACGAATGGATTCGCTCCGGTAGAGTCCGGTTTGAGTGAGGTCACCGGAGCAGAGCAGGCGCATCCTTCCCCGATTTCCCCCAGCTGGGTATATTTTTGTTTACAGTGTATTTTCCCGCCTCCCACACAAATAACGAACGGTAATGGTGCGGCATGGTAAAGGACAAATCCACATATGGCAATGGAACTGTAGAAGATTCAGGGCTAAGAAATCTGTCATCTAGCAGTACATCCGACAAGGTACCAAGCCAGATGTTGTTTTACTTCAAGAAACGCATGGCCTCGCCACATTACCTGGATACCAGTCAGTAAGTCCCAGGCTCGAAGAAGAAAACAAAGCTCTCACTACACTGGTACGGAGGGAGAATACGGTCGTAACCCATAATCTAGAATGTGGATATGACCATATAATGACAGAACTTCTATCTACGAAAGCAAAAGGGAGCAGCACATTTATTTTTAACGTATATATAGCAGTCCGTCAAATCACACACAACAACTTTGCTCTCTATTTAGGCAGGCCATGATATTAGCTGGCAGCGCTCCGCTCATCATAGGAGGAATCTTCAACGTCCCACACGAGACATGTGGATACCGTTTCACGAACCCCAAAGGGAAACGGTTATGGCAGAGCATACACGACGAATAGGTTACTCTGATAGCAGACCCGCATGCACACACACGCATAGGTACAAGCACCCAGTGAGACACAACACTGGATCTTACTGTAACCAAGAATGCCCCGGGGGCCACTTGGCACAACACATTCGATGATTTAGGCAGTGACCATCGCAAACTCAAAACACACGTACCATTCACGGATAGCGACAAGATTACGACCACGCGTAACACAAGACGTCTAGTTGACAGGATAAATTTCGGGAGATCAGAAAAACGATTACCGAACACCCTGCTGATATTCAGCAATGGTACGAGAGCATAATGTACACCGTCTGGAAAGCCACAAGAAATAGAAACAGATATCCCGGTCGAGCGCATAAATAACAGATTGATCCATCTGTGGTGAATTAAAGAAGCGTTACAATACAAACCGTGGAAGCAAATACACAACGGAACAATCTGAAAAGAGATAGCACAGTTCAACAAAGACAGTAACAGTCACAGGAAGCAGCTGTGTGAGCAACAATGGGCCGAGATTTGTAAGGACATGGGCACGCATATTTGACCATCACAAACGTGGAAGTTGCTATGGTTTCTCTCAGATCCCACCAATACCAAAAATGAACAGGGACACACTATCCGTCGTCTCACACGCGAATACGAAGGAAACGACGACCAGCTAATGAAAGATCTACAAAACATCTACATCCTCAAATAGCCGCTACTACAACCTAAAAACTATACAGGTGAAGCTAACCCCAAAATAGACACTTTGAGGCATCAGATATTAGAGTGGTGCTCCACAAATTAAATGTAAATTCACTACCCATCCTGATAGAGTTACCAAACGAGCAATACGTAACCTGGACAGTTAATCTATAGAATTTTTAACTGGATTTATAAACAAATGTTAGACTGAAGGGGCAATAACCGACGCGTGGAAAGAGGTTAGGGCAATCCTTATACGAAAACATGGAAAGACGATCAACAAACTAAATCTCCGACCCATCTCATTAGCATCATGCGTAGCAAAACTAATGGAACATCCATTTCTAAATAGAGCCAACAACTATCTTGAAGGTGGCGAATACTACCCACACACGATGATACGCTTCCATCGTCACCTAGCCACCCAAGACGCCATACTACAGAATAAACATATAATCATAGACTACCCCCCCCCCCAAGATCCACACGAGCCATACTCAGTCTGGATCTCAAGAAAGGATTTGACAATGCAGCTCAATTCTCAGTCACATATCGAACTTAAACATGGGTGAGCGAGCCTACCAAAACGTCAGGTACTTCTTAACTAACAGGAAAACAAGGCTCAGCTTAGGAGGCCTTACATCTGATCTCCAAGAATTGGGCTGCAGAGGCACTTCACAGAGCTCCGTAATATCGCCAATGCTATTTGATCATAAATGAACTACCGAAAGAGTTAGATAAAATCCCGGGAATATATCACTCCATATACGCGGATGACATTACAATATGGGTCAGTGACAGCAGCAACGATTACATAGAACAGAGATACCAAGAAGCAATAGGAAAAGTTGAGCAATACCTGGAAGGCACAGGACTCGCATGCTCCCCGGAGAAATCGGAAATTATTCTCTACAAGCCAGAAATAAGAGGCAGACTACCCAAATTAGAGGAAAACAAGCGGAAATATAAGGAAATTACAATTCATACACAGGAGGGCAGAGTTTTACCGAAATACGGCTACTGAGATTAGACATCGAGGCTAACGGCGCCAATGGCGAGACTGTACGCCGACTAAATGCCAAAGTCACGAATGCGCTGAAACTCATTCGCAGAGTCACGAATAAACATTGAGGTGTGAAAGAAGCCCACGTAATTCATCTATTCCAGGCCTTTGTCATCAGCCAGATAACGTATGTAGCAGCATACCACAACTGGCAAAAAGCTGAAACTAACAAAATAAATGAATTCATCCGGAAGGTCTACAAACAAGCGATAGGAATACCCGAGTATGCTAGCACAGACCTGCTTCTTCAGCTAGGACTACACAATACGCTTGAAGAGATTATAGAAGCTCGGCACGTATCACAGCTTGAAAGGCTCTCTAAAAGTAAAACAGGAAGAAATATAATGAGCAAATTAGGAATCATGTACCATGAACAACATGGTGTCAGACATGACATCCACAATACAATCAGAGCTAAGATCGTCTCTAACCCGATACCGAAAAACAGGAACCCCCTTACCAACACGGACCGCAGAAAACATCGAGCAAAAGCACTGCTCAAAGCACACGGCACGAACAGTAAAACTCTTTTCGTAGATGCTAGCCCATACCTTGAATGAAAGGCTCACACTGCTGTCATGATCAACACGTCCGGCATTTGTATTAATGCGTGCTCTGTCATAGCAAGCAATATAGAGGATGCTGAGCAGGTAGCTATAGTTATGGCTATCACCTACAACAAACACTCATTCATACTGACCGATTGGCAAGTAGCCATCAAAAATGTTACGCAAGGACACGTTTCACGATAAGCCCTCTGAATCCTCGTTAATAGCCAAGAGCTACACAAACTAGGTGAACCCAAATACCTCGTATGGTTCCCGGCACACACAGATACTGATACATTACATTCGAACGAGCTGGTTCATAAGTTGTCGCGAGGATTAACCCGCCGCGCGACCCGACCACACTGCTCGGTGATCATCCCTGGTGCCGCCGACGCACCACACAAAGACCGATTTACAAGCTACACAGAATAGATGCAACACTACAGAGAAGCAAGGCGCGTCTTTTCTGCACCTCACCCGAGTGTAAACAGGCAAGAAGCATAGGAATACCGACAGCTACAGACGAACTGCTACCCGAATCCTGTGCACCTCCACAGAAGCTATATACCCACGCTTATACCCGGACAATAAATGTAAGCTATGTGTAAAAATGGTAGGTGTAACCTTAAGAGAAAAGAAGAGAGCAGAGTGGATTAGGGAACAAACGGGTGTTAAGGATATTATAGTTGAAATCAAGAAGAGGAAATGTACATGGGCCGGGCATGTAGCGCGTAGACAGGATAACTGCTGGTCATTAAGGGTAACTAACTGGATCCGCAAGCGGGTTAGGGGGAGACAGAAGGTTAGGTGGGCAGATGAGATTAAGAAGTTTGCGGGTATAAATTGGCAGCAGCAAGCACAGGACCGACTTGACTGGCGGAACATGGGAGAGGCCTTTGTCTTGCAGTAGACGTAGTCAGGCTGATGATGATGATGATGATGATGATGATGATGATGTGCAAGAGAAAAGGCGTCCTATACACATATAATAAGTGAATGCCCCAATTTATCAATAAGTTCTCCTGAGGCCCTCCGGGGGTAGTGGAAACTTGTGCTGCTGGTTCAAGACCAATTATGGGCTATCCAGCAGGCCAGGGAGGCTGTACAGAGACAAGGTCTCCAGGTACCTTCTTGTGAGGTCTAGCCCGGACCACAAACATGCCGGATACGGAAATAAAGTTCATTCATTCACCGGTGCTTGTGTCTCTCTTTAGGTTTCGTGTGCTAATGTCAAAATATGAGGTTAAGGTGTACAGATACACGTACAGTAAGAGCAACTGTGACGTAACTGTCTCGGACACACAGTTTGGGTGTACAAACTATCTTCCCATGACATTTGGGCGTTATGGTTTGAAAGTAACTTTTTGGCGTTTGAGTTTGGACATTTTTTCAAGGTCTCCAACAGGCTGGCGTTCGATTCTACTCTGTCTACGCCATGGGAAGACCTAACATCAGCCAAGAAGGCCAAGGGAAGGCCCTAAGTTCAACCACCTTCGTGGTCTCTTAAGCATTACATGGCTAGAGTGAGCTTCATCTTTTATTTAATGGTAGCTGGCGAAAAGGAAAAATAGGCAAATAATAGCGCGAAACTCTACAATGCTGTGTCAAACGAGTGATTTGCCTTCAACTGTTGAGAAACTTACGCTTCACAGTGTGAGAGTGGCCATGATGAAAGAATATAGCTGGTCATACAATGAGAACCTTTTTTTTAATTCGGAAGCGTTCAGTGGGCAATAATATCGGGGTGAGACGAAACCTATGCGGTAAAAAAAATTGCCCGCAGCTTCCCCCGGGGGAACACTGAGGAGGATGTGGAGCATATAATTGGTTAACGGGGTGTTAAAGTGTGACTTACTTGGGTCGATGGCTAAATTGGTTAACGTGGTTGTGAAATGGGGTGTTAAATTGCGACTTACTTGGGTCGATGGCTAAATTGGTTAACGTGGTTGTAGGAGGGGGTGTTAAATGAGTGAACACGTACACACGTATGCGAAAGGACGGCGCTGGTCGAAGGGACGTCGATCATTGTGTTTGTGGATTCGTTGGAATTCATTTCACCGCGACCTTGGACGTCGACGCGCCGTACAAACCAACCGACGAGTGGCAACTGAGCGAGCGAGCGCCGACCTTGAGTATATATACAGCGCGACGGCGCATGCACTGTCAGCTGTTGAATGTTCTCGAAGGAGAAGCGCGCGTGCGGCACAGATGGCGACGGCGCGACGGCGCATGCGCTGTCAGCTGTCGAATGTTCTCGAAGGAAAAGCGCGCGCGGCACAGATGGTGGGCGACGGCGCGACGGCGCATGCGCGCGCGTCAGCTGTCGAATGTTCGAGAAGCGGTGCGGACGGCGCGGACGGCGCGGACGGCGCACTACAAGGCGCGAGTATAAGATGCTTCCGCATCTAAAATATAACGTGTGCTTCACGAGTGCTGCTTACGCGGAAATATTCATCACCACCTATACTCCATCGTAACCTTCAAAACATTCTTGCGTCTTTCTTCGTAGCAGTGACCCGCCATGATGGTCTAATGGTTACGGGGCCCGACTACAACGACCACCGGTGCTCGGTGGTTTGATGGTTATGGTGCTGAAATCCAGGCCGCAACTACCGCATGTCCCAATGAGGCGGAAATGCTTTAGGTCCATGTACTGAGATTTATATGCACGTAAAACATGCCTAGGCGGTCTAAATGTTTCTAGTCCTCCCACTACGTCGTCTCTCGAAATCATATCGTGGCTTTGGGACGTTGAAACCCCCGATATTATCGTTATCACATCGCAGTAGAGAACTGCCTCAAGCGAAAATATTTATATAAGCAATCGTTTGTTTTTTGTTTTGATAGTTCTAGGGGTGGTTCTTTGTGTTCAGTTATACTTTCGAGGTGCACAGGGTTTACACGACACTTAGCTTGAAAGGAGAAAAGGGTTTCAGGTCGCATTCAGGTGCCGCATTTATCGAAAGACTGACGCGCCAAGCAATACACAGAGCGAACTTCCATATCAGCAATTGCTTTCTGGAGAACACAAACGAAGCGAAGGGAAACCATCTTCACAAATAGCCTGATCTCCAAAGAGAAATAGCGATGGATTGGCATCATGGCAACCGCAAACACCCCCGAGTCAGCTCTGTCTGAGAGTACAAACAACTCCACATAAAGCGAAAGTGAGATATTGAATGGTTCTATAAAGCAGGTTTTTGAAAGCGCGCGCAGTTGTCTTTGAATGAGCTATTTGGTATGGGTTCGGTGGATTTGCATGGAGAAGAGTGGAGAGCTGAATATTTGAGGAATGGCGACACATTTCATTTCCATGGTGCTTGATTCGTTGCAAAGGGTTAGAACACCTCTTGCTGTTGAAGTCTTTGTAAACCCCTGCATATTTCAATGCCGGAAGCTTCAGACGAGTGACAAGTTTGACTTTTGCTTTTCTTATGAAGCACAGGTGTGTGCAAACGAAAATATATGACCCGTTTTCTTGTGGATGATCTAGTATCGCGAAAGGTGTGAGAGAAATCGATATTGCTTGCTTCCTGTGCCTCCCTTTTTTATATTTTATATTTTTGCAGTTTTCGCCTTCTAAGTGTTTAGAAGGCATTCCATCAGGTATGCTTAAGTGATGATGATTAGGCTATTCAGGCATCGTCATTAGTTTTATTGTTGTCATATAGAAGGCTCCATTCAATGACCTACCAAATGAACGATAAAGAAAAACTACACGCCTACTTATCGTAAATTTTGACACCTTTTTATACTAGCTGAAAAAACTAAACAAAAAGAAACTACAATGGAATCCTGAAATTCGAATTTAGTCAATGCCACTCGTCTGTAGTGTTCGCGTTTAAAATATTTCACCCCGTGAGTGCACTGCGGGGTTTCCTGCTGTATGATTTCTACCGAACGCTGCCTATTTCGTTTGGTGTTTTTTGTGTGAATTTACGTTCTATCCAAGGATCATCGCTCTCCTGCGGGCAGCGATGGATCCAGGCCCCACCGTACGCAATCCGGACTTGGCGTCACCTTCGACGTCAACCTCAAGGAAGCGCAACAGCCGGCAGGACGACAGCACCAGCGACAGCACTGAACTGTACACGGCGAGTAGTGAAGACAGCGACGAAGATTTCATCCCTGCAGTGAAGCGTAAAGCTAAAAGAAGAATGGTCGGCGCGTCTTCGCCAGCTAGCGTCTCTACCGTGAAGGCGGCGTGCAGTTCTGAACGCCATACCATACTTTTTGTTCCTGTCGACTCTTCGATCAACCTGAAGAACATGAACAGGCAAGTGATATCAGCGCGTCTCGAAGCTATCGTGCCTAATGAGATAAAGGATATTAGACTCAACCCACGGAAGAATATCCTGGCCATAGACGTTGAGCACCCGGCTGCGCTACATACCCTGCGAACTGTCAATGAGCTTGGAGGCATCTATCTCAGAACTTACATTCCGCAGGATAGTGACACGACGACAGGCGTCATTTATGACGTTGATGTTTCCATACCGAACGCAGACCTTCCTGTTCTGATAAAGCCAGCTACTGGGGCAACGGACATATTGCAAGTATACCGGCTTGGCAAATCCCGTTGCATCAAGGTGACCTTCAGAGGTGATTGCATCCCATCACATGTAAAGGTTGGTCATTTTCGTCACGTTGTCCGACCATACATCCCAAGACCACTACAGTGCCACAACTGTCTAAAACTGGGTCATGTTAGTGCTGTGTGCAACAACAAGCAAGCATGCCCACGTTGTGCCGGACCCCACAAAGCAGAGGCTTGCCAAGCAACTCTCCTAAAATGCAGCAACTGCAACGGCAACCATGAGACCTCGTCCAAAGACTGCCCAGTACTGAAGAAAGAGAGGAGCATTCTGAGACAAATGGTTAAAGACGGATCCTCACGAAAGGAAGCGGTAACGGTTGTTCAACGACGGCGTTCCCGTCGACGGCGGTGCTCGAAGAAAAGAAAAAGCAGTCCTGTGCCGAAGGTGCCTTCACTAACACCGCCACCGCCACCACCACCGCCGCCACGACCACAGAGACCTCCTCCGCCCCCGCCACCAGGTGGGGTACGTCCAGAGGTACCGGAAGACACTGTGGCGCTGCAGAGAACATCCGGCTCTGACTGGCCCACTTTACCGCGGGTACACGTGTCTACGGAACCGCAATATCGACAGTCAACAACGAATATGCCCCCAGCAGGCAGTCTGTCCGCCCAAGAGGTACAAGTCTTTTCT
The DNA here is from genome assembly GCA_013436015.1 of Rhipicephalus annulatus. Taxonomy (NCBI): domain Eukaryota; kingdom Metazoa; phylum Arthropoda; class Arachnida; order Ixodida; family Ixodidae; genus Rhipicephalus; species Rhipicephalus annulatus. The sequence continues at coordinate 259,814 of WOVY01001470.1, read as the reverse complement.
GTACTGAGGTCGTTCATGAGTGTTATTCGCACTCTATTGGATAGTCTACAGACCCCTCCCGCTAAATGCGCGCTGCAAATCTTGGACACACTAGAACCAGTTCTTGCCGGACTTCAGTAACAAGATGGCGCACCATAGACCGCATCAGCCTTTCCGAGAAAAAGTCAAGAGTGCTTCCATAATTCAGTGGAACGCAAGAGGTCTACAGTCAAGAATGCCTGAGTTCCGACAATTCATTTTCGAAAATAAGTTTCCCATCATCATCATTTGTGAACCGCATTTTTCAAAAATGCCTCGTCTGTCGGGCTATGAATCGTTCGTTTCTTCAACGTGCATTGAGCGAAGTCAAGTTGCTGTGTACATCCGTAAAGAACTCACTTACGTTCTCCAAAGAGTAGATTCTCAAAATGGAAATCACTACGTGTGTCTATACGTTAAAAAGAAGAAGTTGTCGTTTACACTGATAGGCGCATATATAGCGCCGTCAGGTCGACTAGATCAACAAATATTGAATGGTATATTTGCAACGACTCCAGCGCCTTGGATATTGATTGGTGACTTCAACGCCCATCATCCATTGTGGGGAAGCATCAGGATAAATCGAAAAGGCACGGATCTAGTTGATCTCGCATCAGAGCACGGGCTTCAGGTGCTGAACGACGGCAGCCCTACTTATCTCCGAGGAGTAACTTACAGCAGTTGCCTGGACTTGACATTAGTGTCGCATAGCATTGTCACGAAAGTCCAATGGTTCACAGATATTGAAACACGTGGCAGCGACCATATCCCCACGTACGTGACAGTCAGAGGTTTGGACGATTCTCCTTCCCCTGGACATTCAAGACTTATTGACTGGGAAGAGTTTCAGATATCAGTGGAGAGCAAGTGCATGTACGGACCACCGGAATCCATTGAAGAAGTGATTAGTTGTGCAATGGAGACTTCCACGAAGATATGTTTGGAAGAATCAAGACGCATGGCACTCGACCAAGAGTTGGAACAACTTAGAGCGGTCCGCCGACGTGCCTAAAGACGATACAGACGCATGAAATCTATCTATGACCTCAGAGAATCCAGACGCATTCAGAAAAAAATCCAGCGTCGAATGCACAAACTTCATGAACAACGGTGGAAGAATTTTTGTGACTCGCTAGACCCTCGAAAGCTCTTGTCTCCCGTATGGAGGACTCTTCGAGGTATTCACTCGCATCCGCAATAGCGTCACCCCTTCGCCGCTCTGGCGCTACATCAACGTCGCTCACAGCTTGATGTTTCTGGGGAATTTTGTGCAAAGATCGCCGGCGACATCTCTATACCAATCGATCTAATGCCACAGGATGTTCCAGTCGCACGAGATCAGCAAATGGAGGTTGCGTTCACCATGGAAGAACTTCATGCGGCATTGAACACATGCAGACGCTCATCGTCCCCAGGTCCGGATGGAGTGACTTATACTGCCCTACGTCACCTAGGCCCGAAGGCACAGTGCTGTCTCCTGGACATTTTCAATAAGTCTTGGCATGATGGAATGGTGTCTGATGAGTGGAAGTGTAGTCGCCTGGTGCCTTTGCTGAAGCCCGGAAAGTCTCCATTCGATTTGGCATCATGCCGGCCTATAGCACTAGCAAGCTGCGTTGGCAAGGTCATGAAGAGGATGCTGCTTACACGCATGGAATGGTACCTGGAACATTATAACATCTATCCTGATGCTATGGCTGGTTTTCGACGAGGTCGGTCCTCAGTTGATAGCGTTATTGACTTAGTGACCTCTGTTCAGCATCAGAAAGCTCAGAAGCGGCTGTCGGTAGCTCTGTTCTTAGACGTGAAGGGTGCCTATGACAACGTGACCCACGAGGCTGTTCTCAATGCTCTTGAAGCAGCTGAACTTGGAGGTCGTGTCTTTCGATGGGTAAGAAGCTACCTCACAAAGAGATCTATGTTCGTTTTAACTGAAAATGGGTCTACGAATAAGTATTTCACAAGTCGTGGGGTGCCATTAGGCGGTGTTTTGAGTCCTACACTTTTCAACCTGGTTCTCGTGGGGCTCACTGAAATGCTGCCACAGACGGCCTATGTATCTCTCTACGCTGACAATATCTGCATTTGGGCGTCCGGCGTGACACGACCTCAAGTGCGAGCAAGAATACAGAAAGCGGCAACAATGACATCGACATACCTTCGCCAGCAAGGTTTGACTATCGCCACAGAAAAATGCGCAGCGGTGGCGTTTACACGCAAAACGATGTCTTTCTACTCATCGTGCATCGATGGCAGATCAATCCCATATGAGAGCACTCATAGATTCTTAGGCGTCATCGTAGATCGTGACCTAACCTGTAGCCCGCATGTCACATACTTGAAGAAAAAGCTCATTGGCATTGAGAATGTATTCAAGTTCGTCGCCGGAAAATCATGGGGCCCATCCGTGCACTCCATGTTGCAGCTTTATACAGCCCTCTTTCTCGGAACTCTCCGGTACAGCCTTCCGGTCCTGTCCAACACGTGCAAGACTAACATCCGTGCACTGCAAAGCGTACAAGCCCAAGCACTTCGGACATGCCTTGGCCTTCCAAGATGCTCATCGACAGTGTCAACTATTGTTATTGCACAAGAACAACCGGTCACAACGCACATCATTGTCGAGACGCTGAGAGCGCACATTCGGCATTTATCACGGCTACCGTCACATCATTTAGCGTGTTTGACAGCTCGGAGGCCCCATTCTTCGTACTGCGGTATCGTGACAAAACATCAGGACATACTACCGCCTGGCTTCAAACTTGCCATGCATCCAGCAACTGCGCCATGGAGTCTTCGTCAACCTGATGTGCGCTTATCAGTTCCTGGAATCTTTAAGAAGGCACGCTTGTCAATGCTAGCCCTGAAGCAACTGACTTTGCGTCTGTTGGACGAAAGGTACTTCGACCGCATACATGTTTACACCGATGGCTCCACTAATTCCAACAGCTCCACAGGAGCAGTGGTTGTTCCATCTGAAAATGTGTTGCTTCAGTACAAGTTTTCTCACACCACGACGTCAACAGCAGCAGAGCTCGCAGCGCTTCAAGGTGCAGTAAAGTACATTCTTCACCAGGAACCTAACCAATGGGCCATCTTTTGCGACTCCAGGTCAGCCTTACAGTCACTACGGTTTGTTCTGCAGCACGGGCTACATGAACAATCAGTATATCAGATAAGGCACGACTACCACGAAGCGCTCGCGGAAGGTCACGATATTGTATTTCAGTGGTTGCCGAGTCATTGCGGAATCGTTGGCAATGACCGCGCAGATGAAGCTGCTCGATCGGCTCATGACCAAGACCAGCGCACGCCCATACCACTCTTGAGAACGGACGCTGCAAGGCTACTACAATCACTTGCTCGCCGTATATCTCTCCTACAATGGAATACGCAGGGTTTCTCCAACACGCACCTGTATTCGATCGACCCAAACTTGCAACTTCGTTTGCCATCCGGGTTCCCACAATGCGCTGAAACTTTACTGTGTCGCATGAGGTTGGGCGTGGCATTTACGAATTCGTACTCTCGTCTCCTTGGAATGGCGAGCACTTCGGCATGCAACATCTGCGCCTGCGAGGAAACGCTTGAGCACATTCTATGTCATTGCCCAGCATACCAGACCGAACGACGTATTATGGAAGCCAAGCTCTGTCAGCTGGATTCACGGCCGCTTACAGAAGAGAAGATCCTGGGACCTTGGCTGACGGCTTCCCATACGCGCAAAGCCACGAAAGCCCTCTTGTACTTTTTAAGGACCACCCGACTTCACGACCGCTTGTGAAAGAACTGTGCGAGACCGTGCTGTGTAGTCTCGAGTTGACTATTCATGCTTCTCTTTCTCACTCCTCTTTTTTTCTGTCTCTTTTCGTTCTATTATTCCCCTTTTCCCCCACCCCAAGTGTAGGGTAGCCAACCGAGCCAAGCTTGGTTAACCTCCCTGCCTTTTCTCTCTGTTTATCTCTCTCTCTCTCTCTCTTCCTGCTGTATAATGATAATGATAATGATATTCGTTTAGTCGGGATGTTCCTCTCACAGAATATTATAGGTTCTTAAGTATGAAAAAAGTTACAGATTCGCCACCAAAAGGGGGATGCAATGAATGCGATAGCAACACATTTGGATATTTTACGAAACAAGCCTAGCATAGTTAGGAGCAGTATAAATTTCGGGAAACAAGCGCTTGCTAAGTAACCAAGTTTGGCGCGGGCGCAGTAGATGACCGCAACAAGGCTCGTGCGTAGGAACGGCGTTGATGTGAAGCGCCTCCCGTGGGCAACACATGCTGGCACTAAGGGCTACACGTCGTGTGTTGCCGCTGGTGGCAGTTGTTATGTATAGAGCGCATTCTATATGTGGATGGCCGATCCCGGTATACTCTTGGCACCGTTTTTTTTTTGCGTGTTGAGAGCGCAGCCCGTAGAAGCTCCCGCCTGCTGTGAGGGCAAAAGCCGCACGCTGATCGTTGCCGCGGTAGCGCGGCAATCATAAACGCCCCCCCTCCCCTTCTTGTTCACTCACAAGATAAGCGCGTGCGCAGACGACGCTGGCTGGAAAGGCAAAGGCAATCGTTCGCTCCACATAAAGATGAGGCTAGCACATCCTTCACCGTATATATATATATATATATATATATATATATATATATATATATATATATATATATATATATATATATATATATATATATATATATATATATATATAAGGGAAACAAGTGTATACTTAAGGGCTCGTTTTTCGTGTTTTACACAATAATAATGAGATCTGACAATAATGCGAAGGAAGGTATGGGGGACGTTATTAGGCGAATTTTAATGTAAATGAGAAGAAAGAAAAATGGGTGAAAAGGTAGCTCGCCGTGGGCAGTATCCGAACCTGCGACCTTCGAATAACGCGTTCGATGCTCTACTACTGAGCTAGCTCGACAGACATCCTTCCAGCCTGTTTATTGGGTATCTATGTCAATTTAAATTAACGTGGGAGTGTCAGTGGTATATATATATATATATATATATATATATATATATATATATATATATATATATAATATATATATATATATATATATATATATATATATGAGATCTAACAGTGGAATGTAAATAATTGATTGATTGATATGTGGGGTTTAACGTCCCAAAACCACTACATGATTATGAGAGACGCCGTAGTGGAGGGCTCCGGAAATTTAGACCACCTGGGGTTCTTTAACGTGCACCCAAATCTGAGCACACGGGCCTACAACATTTCCGCCTCCATCGGAAATGCAGCCGCCGCAGCCGGGATTCGAACCCGCGCCCTGCGGGTCAGCAGCCGAGTACCTTAGCCACTAGACCACCGCGGCGGGGCAGTGGAATGTAAATAAGAAGAAAGAAGAAAGAAAAGTGGATGATGCTCATGGCTGGTTATTTTTTCATCCACTTTTCTTTCTTCTTTCTTATTATTTACATTCTATTGGTTCTAATAACTTACCCTGTACATTCCTTGGCATTACTGTATGTTAGATATCTCATTAATATTGTGTTTTATAAAAACACGAAAAAAACGAGCCCTTAGGTATACACTTCCTTCCCCTATATATATATGCACGTTGTTTTTTGTCCGATCATCCCACTTAGGCCATGAAATACAATCTTGTAACGCGTCCGGTTTGTTTTGCTGTCTGCCAGGCTCTGCCACTCATGCCACCAATTGGCTTTGGCAGGTGCAGGCCTAGTCACATGTACTGTTTCATCTGGAGAAATAAAAGGTAATATATATATATATATATATATATATATATATATATATATATATATATATATATATATATATATATATATATATATATATATATATATATACGTGAATGACAGCGACGGCAAAAAACCAGCCACGATTGTTGATATGATTGCTATTACAATAAATATAAAGCTGATTCCAGAGGAGAGTATGACGGAAGCCGAAGTGATAGGAATGAAACATATTGAAATGACAGATACAGACACCGACCCAATAACATTAAAAAATTAAATGCGTTAATCTCTACGTTACAACAATGGACGCACGTTTCGGTTGCACCGGGATCTCAAAAATTTCTAATCTATTTGTTTTTAAAATAATTTTGGTCACCATTCGTATGGCTTATTTGAAAATGCTAAATATTACAATTGATTAGCAAAAATGTGTTATTTTTCTACAAAGAACAATGACGGTTTCGAACCACATTTGCGAAACTATGGAGATTGTGGGCGCCCCAAAAAACGTGGAAGTAACTTTTACCTCAATAGGTAATACTACTGCGCGTTTTCCAATTTCACAGCATTCATCTATAGTGAAGCATATTTGTTTTTTATGGTTCTTGCTGGTTGAAGCATAGACTACTAAAACAAAAACACTTTGTGCCCCACTACATAAATTACTAATACGTCAAGTTAGAGTGCGCCGGCCAAAGTACACACTTCTGCTTTGCCAAATGAGGCAGTGTTGAGGGTCCATATTCATGTATTTTGTACACTCATCTGCTCATATTATTCAATTGACGGTGCTGAAGGCTGTGACGTTGGGGCAACGAACCAAGCTTAGTGTTCTTGAAGTTTAGGAGCTAGAGCCCCAACTGATTCGTTAGCACACTTGCTCCACGTGAGTCGGTGAACTCGCAGGTGCGTGTGCTCGAGCTGAATCAGCAGATCAACTGTTTGTCTTGACTTCTCTGTGTATTGCCGAATTCAGAAAAAGGTTTTTTGAGGAACATAAGTTACTTCCCATGGCTCCCTTATTGGGACGCAAACTATGCAACTAGAAGTGCAAAATAGCCTATTTTGACTTTCTTCACCACTAACTTGTGCCACGTTCGATGCTTGAATAAGGAGACCAGAAGTACATCACAATCGATATACTGGGGTGGCACCACAAGTATATTTTGACACGCAGAATAAAGTTATCGACACAATGAATTCCATACAAGGATTTTTAAAGCGATTATACGGAGGGTCTTCGTCATAGGCGGAAGTTTGCGATTAGGCAATCCGTTTTGGAGTAAACTCTGCTTATGTGCCTTTCGTAAAGTGACCTGTGCGTGGGTGGTGCACTCCTGAAATTGAGTTTATGCGACTACGAGATAACAATAACGATTCCCTCGATACTGTAACATATATTTTGTGCTTCCGAAAGTTGACTGTTTCTTTATCACTAAAACGTGAATGACGAACGGGTGCGATGTTCTTTGTATTTGTACCTAATGAACCATAAACGCGTGTTCTAGCTCCACGTCATTACTTCTTTTTATGAGTAAACTATAACATTAGAAACAAACCCTGCGCCACACTGCGCTCGAAGAAGACGCACTTTCTTCTTAAACTTAAGTGCTTACTGAACCAATGAAAAAAACTTTGCTTTTCCTAACTGTGTGCGAACTAAAAGGAATGGGCGAACTGAAATTTTTGCTATTGGCTCAGAGCCTGGGCACACGCTGACAACGATAACAGTCTAACGAGAGTTAGCGTTGTCCTAAGGAGAAAAGAATTCGCTGGGGAGTACTACGTCTATGTTTCCCTAGAGACAGCCGCAACTGCAACGTACTCTTTGGAAATGGGCTGCTGCAACATGGCAGTAAAAATTTGATGTCTCACGCACAAAAGTGTCCCGGATGCTCGGAATCACAAGCCTGTTATGCCATAAAGATCGTTATTGGAGTTCTAGGATGGTTGAAGACAAATCAAAAGATTGTCTCAACAAACGCGCCGTAAAGTAATAACGAAAACTTGACAGGGCATCGGTCACGATGTAAACGAATGATTTCAACATGAAAACGGCCTCGTCATAATATGTGACATTTCTATATTTGTTTTACTTACATCACTAAATAAGCCGCATGTTCAGGCAGTGATTTACACAGAGAAATGTTCTCGCACATACAGAGTTTTTCCATTTAATGTAGTATGGTATAAGTATAGTACTATAGTAATATGCGGGGTCAAGAAATGTGTAAGAAATGTGTCAAGAAACTTGCTAGTCTTTTAAGTACAATTACACATTTCTATGCCATGATGCCGCACACGTTTGTTGCCGCACTCGTTTGTTGAAAGAACGCCACCAAACTAAAAAAAGAAGAAAAAAAAAACAAAATTATGGGTTAGCCGGCGTTCAATGACAACAGCGCTTACGGTTTCTGAGAACAACTATGCTATCGTCATGCGGCCATCACTCGTCGCATTCGCGTGTATTGGGCCTGTGGGTCATACGAATCAGCGATTAAGTCAAATCCCGGAGTAAATGGTACGAGATAAAAGAACAACGGTAGCTGTCACTTCACAAACTTCCTCAAGGGACCCATGTCAGGCTGTTGCTCCGCGCCAGCGAATGGTATCACTCATGTCTTCCTACTTGAGGCGCTTGTTTAATGTAGAAACACATGTACACGATCCAAAGATGAAGAGCGGTTTGGAAGTTTCTAGGCTTTACTTCAAAGTCGATCCTGAAACCACAAGAGACAGCCATCTTTTCGTGAACTGCACACGTGGCAAATTCGATGCTTTTTCTATTGCGGAAACAGAGGCTGTTTCGGCGAGGAGTGGGTAAAAAAAATACGCATCAGAGAACCACCAGTGGCAATATCTAGAATACTGTGTTTTGTTGTTTGTGGTGGACAAAAAACAATGTACCGCACATAATGTGTCCCGTGCTTAGCACAACTGTCAATGTGTAGGAAACAATAAACGTGCCTTTATACAAGAACCTTTCATTTAGCTATGTGTAATATAAAAATGCGTATGATCTCCTATTCCCGAAACACGATGTTTTTCATCACTTCAAGATTTCCTTTTTTATGACATCTATTTATTATTAGAAGATGGGCAGAAATAAACGAAGTTAGCTCAATGTTTGCCGTGAACACCGCACAAAAAAGCAACAATTATTTCCGCGGCACATTGGAAGAAACTAACTGCTATGTTTATTTGCAATGTACAAGTATTATGTTCACGTAAGATATGATTGCTGACGAGCAGCTAGCTAGCTTGCGCAGGCGAGATTCACGCACATGTATGTTCGTCATTATGAAAATGAAGATTTATCAATTCACCTATCATGCCATTTAGTCTTTCCGTCTAAGTTTGTCAGCGGGAATGGTTGTACTGAATAAAGCAAAAAAAGTTGTCAGACGGACAGACTAAGAACGTTATTGAGATCCTGTATGCCCATGTGCGCAGATTTGGGTGCACGTTAAAGAACCTCAGGTGGCCGAAATTTCCGGAGCCCTCCACTACGGCGTCTATCATACTCATATAGTGGTTTTGAACGTTAAACCACACATATCAATCAATGAATTAATTAGTTAACTAATCCGTTCATCAATTATCATTAATGAGATCTTGAGGGACTAGCCAGTGGAGGGAGTGGGTGTCTGCTGAAAGCCTGTGGTCGAAATGTTTTTTTTATTGCGTATGTGCGCTAAACGCTTCTTGAACTTGCACAAAATAACGCGCGGGCTACTTCAAGATCTCAAGTTACACGCCTTGATGAATGGCACCCTCTAGATGAAGCCTACAGAACAGTTAATTCGTCAAAAACCAGCAATAAAGTAGTCAACATGGTCCGTGTAAACACGACATGGATGTACGCTGCTCAAGCATAACTTGCTTGCACCGCGCTATATATAAAGGAAACCTCTGCTGTATAGGATACGAAGGAAATTCAGACGGGCTTCTGTTGCAACTTTCTCGGAGCTTCTGCTCTTTCTGGAATTCTTCTTCGTGACCTGGTCAATCGCTTTCACCCAGCCTTCAGTTAGATAGCCCGCCCATGACACCCTCCAGGCTTTTTTTTTTCTGGACGTCCAGTGGCATGTTCTTCTCGTTGAATGTGCACTATCTATCTTGCAGCCGTTCAATGCATCTGCCTCGCCTCCTCTATTACGCACGCCTTCCCTTTTTCTCACGTCAAAAAGCGCTCGCGATGACATGACTGTGAAGCCCCGAGAGGATACGTGTTCCACAGGATTCGCCCAGGGGATTCAGTGTCTTTATTCTGAGAGAATGACAGTCTTTACATTTATTACAGTTGTTTCTTTGCTCTTGTTTGTAATTTTACCACACAAATGTTTACCTTTTCTTTTCTTTTTCTCGTTAGGCTATCACAGAAACTATACGAATGAGGCTCTCACCACTATTTTGTTGCCGAAAACGCTGGGTCCTTCTCATATATTCTCACCAAGTTCCCTGGGCAGACGCCAATTGGTGCAGGCGTTTAAGTACCTTACCCCACAACGCCCACCGTATCATATTTGATACGCCAAGTTTGAAGCTAGCCCCGCTGCTACAAACCGAAACTGAAAGCACGAAAGCTAGTTGGTGGTGCTTAGGGAACGTTGAAGAGTGTTTTCGAATCTCCATGCTTCTATTTTTTGCCACCAGAGCACCGCTAGCTCACTTTCGAAGATGGCCGCCTCCAGCACCGCACGAGACGGTATTCCAGCTCGAACGTTCTACACTGGAAAAGGTAATTATGACGCATGTTTTCCTAAACCTTCTGTGAATTGTTCAGCCTGATACATTATCTGATCACTAGGTATAATTTTTTGGGATGTGTGGTAGCTTCGGATCCTACAAATGCGTGGTAATTTCGCCCGTATCATATTTGATACAGCGGGCGTTACTTGAACGCGCATCTTTCTTGCTCTCAGTTGGAAATGAAAGCATAAGATGAAATTTTCTGCTCGCCGTAAAACACAAGCAACTGTTCGGTGCTTCTTGCTTCACTATTTGGTTATAGATTGTGCTGTCTTTTTTTGTTTTAGGTGCGGAGGTGAGGGATATCCTCGAGCGTGTTGCTGTTGGTGACGACGTAAGTGACTTCAGTGATCTTTCGGGCAGCGATGAAGAAGAGCGGACCGTTGCTAACAACGCTATGCCAGGTGACGCTAGTGATGATGAGCCGGATTTCTTCTGCAGCAGTGCATCATCCTGCTCAAATTCTGGAAGGAACTGGAAAAAGGATTTGCTACAGGTTTGCCACCCAGACTTCTCCGGGACGTTTAGTGAGCCGGATGACCTGGAGACACCGATGGAGTTGTTTTGGAAGCTGCTCGCCAACGACAAGTTAGAGATGCTTGTTCAACAAACAAATCTCTACAGCACTCAAAAGTATGGCACATCTATTTACTGTACCACAGCATTTTCATCTGTGCAGTAAATGCATGGAATCAGCACAGGCGCCAATCTGCCCAACTGCGCTCCAACCCAATGAAGCTGCGTGTGTTTACCACTGCGCTGTCAGAGCGCCTAATGTTGTCTGGAAAGACAAAAAGGGACGCCCATCTAGCTTGCCATCACCTGCTCAAAAAAAAAAAAAGAAGAGTTCCACTAAGAGAGCCCAATGTTGACGTCAGGAAAGATGGTGTTTGGCATTTCCCACTGGTTACGAACCAGCGGCTGCGCTGCAGGAACTGTGTGGCAAGTGAGAACAAGTTCAGTTCCATCATTTGTTCCAAATGTGACATCACACTTGGCCTCAACAAGGAAAGAAATTGTTTTTTTTTATTATCATAGGTTCTGAAGCATGACACTGGCGTGCCTTTCGGAAAAGCCCACTGTATCAAATATAATACGAATTGTATTTTTGATATGTAACATCTTTAGCACTTCAACTTGTTCTGAATATGTTCACTTGTATCCCAAGAGCAAACAAACGAGATATCTGATTTTTTCTATGGCAATTTCTCTAGGCGGGCTAATAGGCGCAGATGCGTGGCAGAATTAGGGATTCAGCCTATAAGACAATGAGAAATGTTTCAGGATTGGTGAAATACGGGTATTAGAACGCTGACGTTTAGTAGACAGTGTGCACTTGAATTACACTTGTCGTTATTTGACGTTTAATGGACAGCGTGCACATGAATTACACTTGTCTTGGCCAGCCACTCGACTACTTCAGCAATATTTTTTTTTGCTAAACTGGACAAATTATGACGCCGAAATGATACCAAATCTACTCGTACCGCATGATAGGTCCTTGTCCTATGACTAAAGCACGAACGGGAGGCTGTAGCTGATGCAAAGCAGCAGCAACGGACGGAGTTCACAACCATTCAACCTGTTCACACAACTCTTATTAAGACTGCAAATTCTAGCTTTCGGAACTGAAAAGTGCTTTCGATAGCACCAGGTAGAGGCTAGTCGTTTCACATATCCTCATCATATTCAATAACCGTTGTGTGGGCCGCTTTAGTGTTCCCGAGTGTTTGAAATAAAGCTTACCGCGGGGCCTTCTGCTGTGGCCATTCGTTGTCCTCACTACGTTCTTTCTATACTGCGGTCGGCAACTGCAAAAAAAAAAGAACAATATGCTCATCAACTGCAGGACACGTTGAAATTTTTCGCGATATTTTGTGTAAAATATAATTTGTTAGCATAAAAAACGCCTACTGAAAAGAATAGGCATGTGATAAAGAAATTTGAAAAAGCCAGCCCCCGCAACTCCTACCAAAGAGGGCAGAACGCTTGTCTTTGTATAATGAAAAAAAAAAAACAATAGAGTGAAGTCGAACCTACGAAGAAGAAAAGTAAAGGGGAAAGATTAGTGGAAATATAGGGCGCACACACGAAATCAAAGTAGGAATTGAAGTGACAAGCTTGAGGAAAGCGAGTGAAAAAATTGAGGCAGCTTACAACCATGAGAGCCAAACATGAAAGAGGTGAGGAAGTGAGCAGCCTCGTGTGTTTCTTCTGTGCATCTTTCTCGTCTCTTTATTTTTCAATTTTCTGTTTTTCTCAATCTTTTATTTGTCTCAATAATTCTATATATTTCGTCCTCTCTCTTTATATATTTCGTTCTCTTTCTAACTATTTCTATTTTCTTTTTTTCCTCTGTCTTTCTCTTTCGTGCTTCCTTCCTCTATTTTGTTGCTATTTTCACGTTTCATTTTGCACCCCAGCTGAATTTGTACTGCCTTCGTAATCAGCACACCATTGACCAAACGACAGTAGCATATCATGAGATCAACACATGACGATAACTTTTACTGTGAAAGCTGTACATAGGAGAAAAAAAAAAAAACTTCACATCATATCTACGGAGTACAGGATGATGAGTGGGGTGGAGCGTTCATCAGTCCGGCCGCGCTTCCGTCCACCCGTTCGTTCTTGCTTCCGTCTTTCCGTGCGTTCATCTATGCGTCCGTCCATTTACGCGTCCGTCTGTGCAACCGTCTATCCATCCGTCCATCTAGTAGACACTCCAAGTACCTCCATCTCACATCTTTTCAACATATATTCATTAAATAGAAGTACCGCCACCCAGCGGACATTCCAAGGACTAAACGAGAAGTGGCATGGCCGGACTGAAGAGTAGCATGCGCGCACGCTCTTACGGCCTGCGCTTCGTGTCCATTTCTTATCTTTCACCACCGCTAGTTCATGGTACTGCGGCCCAACCCTCGCTAAACCTGGGTTCAGAGAAAATGTTGAAAAATCCTGAAGTTTTCAAAAGCCTGTGCACAGTATGTGTTTAGAAAAAGTGGTAAACGGTTTAGAGTACTTAGTACTCTACTATGGGAGAGCTGAAAGCCGTCTCGTGGATGGCGGAACAACAGATCGAAAAAGAAAGTGCACAGTATAGTTGCTAAAACTAAGGAGGTTACCCCCAGCGAGTTTTACGTGGCAAGTTTATCTGGTCAGATAGTGCTCAAAGTGCTTCTTTTTGTTACTAGTTTTTTTAGTAAGCATCAAATTCAAGGCAAAAATTTATTGGAGATTAGGTCACCAATACTCGTCTCAATAAGTTATTTCATGAGAAACAACTATCTTTTTATTTTTGATTAACGTGCGCGGGTTTTCTCCTCAATTAAAAAGAGTGCGCTCGTGCCGTTCTTCTAGCCTGGCCATGGAGGTGGCTACCTACTACTACTACTACTACTACTACTACTACTACTACTACTACTACTACTACTACTACTACTACTACTACTACTACTACTACTACTACTACTACATACATCGCGCATGCACGACCCACGGCATAAGAAGCTTCGCCAATAAAACTCCGTTGGGTAGCGGTGTCATGGATGGTCTCTATTGGCTGTGTTATCAGTTACGACGTTCCCAAGCGCGCGCGCCATTGGCTGCATTGTGAGTGACGCCGTCGCAGCCGTGGCGCCGAGCCCACGCGTGACACTTTCTCAGACTTCCCTTCCAAGTTGGCTCGCGATGTTCAGACGCTTACAACAACGAGGCGTTGTGGCGTCAATTTGATGATTGCGGGAGCACGTATGCCGGAGTGAATGCCGCTTTCGGTGAGAGTTTCTCCAGCGGCACATTGCCTTCAGCTGCGACGTCTGTTACTGCGTGTGGTTCAAGAAAAGCAACTGTGATTAACGCATTACGAAACGTATTTAACCGCGCATTACATTCCTCAATGACCGTGATCACGTGAGACACAATGTGCAGCATGTGAAATAAACACTGTGGCAAACCCGGGTGAACGGTGTGTCTATTCTCATTAAGAAGCACCAAAATGTGGCCGGCACTTGTGAAACGCTGCAGCGCCACGTCGGGTTGAATCCAGTGCTAAATAGCGGGGACACACGTTTTAGCTTTTGCTGGTTAACCATATGTAAAAAATGCTTAGGCAGTGAATTTTTTTAATGACTTGCGTTGCCATCGATGACCAATTTTGGCATTTGATTGAGTGATATGTGGGATTTAATGTTCCAAATCCACCGTATGATTATGAGAGACGCTGTAATGGAGGGCTCCTGAAAGTTTTGCTCTCCGGGGGTTAAGTTGCACCTCAATTTAAGCACGCAGGCGCACAGCATTTCCGCCTCCATTAAAAGCACAGCCGCCGCAGCTAGAATTCGATCCCGCGACCTGCGGGTTAGCATAGTAGCCACTAGGCTACCGTGGCGGGGCAATATGGACATTTTATGAGGCATTTAAGACATTAATCTTTGCAACATTCACACGGTATAGAAACAGCTCCATTAATTACCAAGCCAAGTTGTGACACTATTTTCCTCTAAAGGTTACTCATCGTCTGTATTACGTTACCCGATGAGAAGCAAACCAGCCATGAAAAAAGATTCTTGGAACAAGGTCAAAGCTTTGGCCACTGTACAAAGATATCGATCAACAGCAAACTCTGGAGTGAATTAATGCACACTGCTATCGAAAGTTAGTTGTAATTGTGAATACCGAAATTACAATTGTTCCTCGAAACAAATAAATTACATACTAATTGAAGTTCTACCATTTTCTACACGTAACTTCATCACATTACAAGTCACATATGGCTGAAAGCAGTGACATTGGATTATTACTAAGATTAAAAAAATAGTGCAATTGCCTTGAAAATACTGTAACAAATGTTACTGAAGGAACATCATTGAAGCTTTCGAGTTCTGACGGTACGTTGCTCTTCTGGGACTGCCTCGTTCCCACACGTGAGGTTTGTCACATAGACAGACTTGTTTGTGCTATTTTTCTCTCCTTTTTAGATAAATTCTTTAGGTCATCAGGCAAGTGGACATAAATAAGGAGTATTTTCCTTAAAAAGCACACTTTAAGAAATTCATTACATTCCCAGTTTACGAGTCCATAAGAGCTAATAATCCCATTAGTGAATACAACAAAAATATCTTAATTAATGCAATTTCACTATTTCATTTGAATGACTGCCTGGCCTGCCAAATGCGCGGCACACATTGTGCTTGCCCACTCCGACCGCAGAGCACGCTCAGTGCGCAAGTATTCTATCCAATCCAGTCTCGAAGTAGTGCTGAGCACACGCTATCATTTCCAGCTGACTTAGGCTTAGTAAATGTATACACGCTTCTTTAGCAAGAGCCCGTGATTTGTCGCCGGAGACGACACAACACTGAGGCCATGCCGACGCATATCAGCACTTTGCCGGCCAAGGTTGCCCGCTGGCACCCTTTGAGGGACAGCGGGACTGAATGGAGCTAAGCACAATGTGGACATTTATTCACGTCCACGACACTTCCAATGCGTCAGTGTTGCCACAGCCAACACCTACTCTGATTTGCAGCACGTAGGAGGCACTAAGTTTTTAGGGGTATACGCTGGACGACACTCTATATAGGTGTGCAAAAATAGCTTTGACACGGCTTCGACTAGAAAAAAAGCACAGTTTAATTCAGTACCAAAGAAAATGGGAACGTGTCAAAAGAGAAAGGATATTGATGAGACCGAAATGAGACAGAATTCTGGGCTGACAGCACCAGAAAAAAAATTTGCTATGTGTCCACTACGAGCATCGTTAAAATATTAATATGTTGTGTCGAAAAACTAACGACTTAACATTGACTTTTTTAGTGGAGCACAACATATCAACTATGATACTTGGAACTTATTACAGCAAGTGGCTTTTATGAACGCTGCATTCTACCCCATTGAAAGGGGTAATAAAACGAATTGAAAATGTTTTATCTGACAGCATATAATTAGAAGGAGGAGGTTGATTGATTGATATGTGGGGTTTAACGTCCCAAAACCACTCTATGATTATGAGAGACGCCAGAGAAGGAGGAGGTAAAAGACCGCTCTTTTACCTAGAAGGAGGAGGTAAAAGAGCGGTAACGAAAGGGAGGGAGGTTAACAACGTAATTACTTAAATTTTCCACGTGTTCTGCTCACCACTGATTGCTCTCAACGCTATGTTTTCTACTTCATGTGGCTTAGCCCTAAAAAGAACACAGAGTCAGGGCACCACAAGTACTCTTATTTATGCTCTTGACTAGCTGTGGCAGATCATTTTCATTCCACATCAGTTTTTAAAAGCGTTTTCTTGGCTCTCGGCACATCAATTTCTAAAAGAGAAATATTCTTAGAAACTGCCTGCTGCTCCTTTTCTGAAAAAGTGCATTTCGTCATGAGTACGAAATCACCCCCCCTTTTCTTTATCAGCGGGTAATGATCACAATTCAATTTGCTTGAAGTAGGCAGTAAGCCGGTTCCAGGAACACATTTTGCGAACATGAAAGTCATTGAACCCTTCTTTGAAGGCGCATTCAAGAAGGCACCATTCATGTTGTTTCGGGTTGGTTTTTCAGCAACTTTCTTGTGTAAGGCAACTTGTTCATGGGCCAAAACCTTATGTTTCAATTGAAATTCCGCGCCTTTCCGAAGCAGTTTCACGCTGTAACACGTGCCGGGTGGCCAGAAAACTCTCAAGCTGACTGTATCAGCTTTTCCCCCCTGGTCCTCTACAGCATTTTTTTCTTGTAAGTAAATAAAATAAAAAAAAGTTGAGCACAATATTCAGAAACACAAGTGACCACAAGTTTTCTTGAGGCTTTTTAGTTGTCCCAAGAAGATATCGAAAATACTTCTCCAAGCAGAACCGAACGTAACATGGTGAAGTGGCTGTAGTTTTTCGAGCTTCCTAATTGTAAGTTGATGAGGGCCTCGCAGAAAACGGGACATTTTTACTTCGTCGTTAAAGGTACATACCTGGTGCCACATTTGTGAACAAAAAAACTTTTCTCACCCGCTTTATATGCTTCTTGATTGATATGTGAGGTTTAACGTCCACAAACTAGCATAAGATTATGAGAGTGGAGGGCTCTGGAAATTTAGAGCACTTGGGGTCTTTAACCTGCGCCCAAATTTGAACACTCGGGCGCACATTATTTCTGCATCCATCTAAAATGCAGCCGCTGCCACCGGGATACGATCCCGCGACCTGCGGGTCAGCATCCGAGTACTTTAACCACAAGACCACCACGACGGGGTGCTTGACATGCTGCCACAACGGAGGACTGACATTGAAAAAGCGGACGCCTTCAGGTGGGTAGAGGTACTTTCTTTACAAAAGCTGATATAACAAGTGTGGCACATTGCGAAGACGTGCTGAGCCATGTGTGCGTTGCGTCACCGGGGTAGTGTGCAAATTTTCCTGTCTTGCGACAAATGCTACGGAGTGCAAACTGACCACTGCGTAAATGACAGCATAAGAGAGCTGTGAAAATTTGAACAAGAACGTGAATGCGCTCCTTCCTGCGCATTGGGAAGCCTGTGCACGTGTTTCTAGGTTTCAAGATGTCAAGATTCTTGGTAGGAGCAGAAAGCAAACAGAGAGGAAGAAGGCAAGGAGGTTAACCAGAAAGACATTCCGGTTGGCTATCCTGCACTGGGGGATAAGGGAAGGAGAATAGAACGACGACGAAAGAGGGAAGAGAAGAAAAAGGCCGAAAAAGAGAGAGAGTGACAGTGAATTCTCCGCAGCTTTTAGATCCGGGATAGGAGTAAAGAAAGAATGGCACCATGGTCTTTTAGGAGCGTCTTTATGAAAGAAAAGTGTAATGATCACATAAGTCGGACGTCTGTTATCTCGTTCGCCGGAGGCTATGCGTTTTTTCAGCCATTCAGTCAATTTGTTTTCTTTATCTAGCGGTCCTAGTAGCACTTCGGAGGTCACTTGTACGCCTGCTTCTTTGGAGCATGCACTATATATTCCGTTCCTCGTTAGTTTTGCATTGAAATTTTATGTACCCCCCCCCCCCCGTATTGCGTGTTTACGTGTGTTTGTTATGTAGATGTGCGCTGCACCATGATTATAGTTAGCAGTCGACTTCCTTTCTCCTAACCCTATGCATAAACCTGGGCATGCGCCACTATGGGCTGGAACATCATCATGCGCGTAATCGATAGATGGCGCATGCGCCGCCTTGTCGTGGAGGATAAGAAGGCTTCCAGTCCTTAGTGCAATTTATTAATCAAAGCCAGTACCACGACTGTGGATGAACACTGCTTCACTGTTCCTTTATTTCAATAATAACTATGTATTACGTCAAGCTAGTTACTTAAACTGACGCTCTCGCCCATAATCTACAGGAGACAAAAGTCGATCCAGGCCGCAAAAATAAAGAAACGCGTCTGAAACTGCTCATTCGTTGCCACAGTTCTGAGTTTACACTTAAAGCACTGTGTTTCTATTATCGTTACTTAATAGTTCTTGTCACGTTAGCCATAAGCGAGTTTCACAGTGACAGCTATAATGTTTGCACATTCATTATTAAAAATTGCCGTACGAAGACGACGACCTTCTAAGCAACAAAGTTGTGCAATCCGAGAAGATTGCTTCCAGGTTATGTAAATAATTTTTGATAAAAAGCTGCTGAAAATAACAGTGGATAATGTCACATTCAAGTAGGTAAGTATTGCTATTATAGTAACTATGGCTTTGTGCTGGTAAACATTTTGTGGAGTTCTTGAAATTTTTTTGTGTGTGAGCGTCTTCTTCAAGTTTTTCTTGTGTGCGCACCTTAGCAGTGCGGTACTTAACATATGCTGAAGAGGTAGTTGCTGAGCAGTATTAATAATGAAACAACGCTCTTAATAACCTAAATTAAGAGCTTACGGCCATGGGCACGGAAACTATAGCAGCAATATTAAAATAATTGTACATCGTTTGTGAATGTAACCCTCCCATAATTTTTCCCCCAATTTTTTCATAATGCCGTACCGCAGCTAAAGCACTGCCCTGCTTAATCACTAGAGACAAACCTGTCTCAGCTAAATACCCGGTGCATAATGAACGAACCTCGAGAATAAATCCGTGGGACAGGGGGTTCCGTGGGACGGGGGGACTACTCTCCTATAGCATTACCCTACTTTCTTATGACAAGCTCTAGCCGTATGAAAAAAATTATTGGGGTTGTCACTTCGATAACTTGATCAATGTTATAAGTAGAACAACTTTGATTTTATAGAATAAAGACACTGTCACACACATTTTTTAGGAGCGAAGCTCCTTATGGCGTGGCTTGGGCGTCCCTCGTATGTAACCACCAGTGGCACATACCCGAAATAGGTATAACACTTGACCTCGAAGGTGGTGCCAGTGAGAGATTTCTTCTGTGCGTTGTTTAACAATAAAAATAGTGCTCAATGTACATGCCAATGGCTGCTAATGGGGAATGAGAGACATGAGCATTCGGCTTTTAGTCAACGCGCACGCTGCGATCCCCATTAGCAGCCATTGGCATGTACATTGAGCACTATCGGACAAGAAAGGGATGCTACATTATACTCGCTGGGTGTAACCTCCTTAGCTTTAGAAAGGTTTAGCGAGCGTTGAGCCGCAGTGCCATGAATACAATGAACTTGTATATACCATGAATGAACTCAAGGTGGTTAAAAATGAGAAGTAGATACGAAGCGCAAGCCGTAAGAAAGTACAAGCCGAATTCTCCTGTCTCTCATTTCTCATTAGCAGCCATTGGCATGTAAATTGAGCCCTATCTGACAGGGAAAGGTTGCTACGTTATACTCGCTGGGCGTAACCTCCTTGGTTTTCGAAAGGTTTAGCGAGCGTTTGGTCGCAGTGCCATGAATACAGTGAACTAGAATATACCATGAACTCGAGGTGGTTAAAGGTGGGAAGTGGACCCAAAGCGCAGGCCGTAAGAAAGTGTGCGTGTGCCACCTCTCGTTTAGTCCTTGGAATGTCCGCTGGATGGCGGTGCTTCTATATGGGGAATATATGATAAAAAGATGCGAGATGGTGGGACTTGGAGTGTTGAATAGATGAACGAACGGACACACAAACAGATGCATGGATGGACGCATGAACGGACGCAGGGGCGGATGCACGAAAAAACGCAGGGACGGGCGCACAAACAGACGCATGGACGGTCACACAGACGGACGCATGGACGGACGAATGCTTCGCCCCACTCTCCATCATTCACTCCGTGGATATGCTGCCATGTTTATTTAGAGCTTCAATCATTACTCGAAATGTTCTCTGATCCTGAATACTTATTTTTGTATGTAATACGTGTGCACGTTTTTTTTACAATTGGTAAAGCTAAAAAAAATACATCCGTATACACTTCAGTGTGAGCCAAATTTTACAGATGCGAAAAGTGTGTAAGTGCCCTCCCTGAACTTACAGAATGGAAACTACACTTCAACAAAGATTGAACTTAAAGAAATATAGGTTGGTGCGTGCAAGTGACACAGCAAAAAAAAAGTTCTGGCTTAAAAATGGCCCACCTTTAATGTTAGCATATAGAAGCAACTCAAGTTAGGGATAGTTCACAATAAAAAAGGCGTAAAATACTGAGAACTTCCAAAATCCTGTGGGGTGAAAGACACGTGACACGTAAGGAAAAGTTATGATTATAAACATGTCACGTGTCATGCAAAGCGAGTGTTATTATATGCTGATATTAACCATGTATGGTCGCGCACAGTAACAAGTTTCTCATTTCTCAATAATCACTTTACATATAGCGTCACTATAATCTTACCGCTTAAAACATTGGATGGGCGTTTACCCTGGGCTGTTCATGTGGCAGCCGAGTATTCTACCTCAGAGACGCGGTCACCGTGAGAGAACTTATTAAAACCCCCATAAAAAAGTAGCTAGCTATTGCTGCCAGCGCCATATGGAGCCAACCTGAGAACTTCGTCTTCTGTGTTAATAAATGTAATTATTCCTTAACAGTTGTTGGAGAAAGTTTGCGAGAAAACCTAAGCTAAAGCTCGAGTTTGTTTTGTTCAGCAACTTTCTTCTTTTGTGCTGCCCAAAAAGGAATGCACAGGCATCCCCCGTATATTGGTAGCATGCAATACGTGCAGTTGGATTAATTTATTCATTGGTTATTACGAACGGTGACTGTCACCCACTTTTCTTAGCCATAGTGGCACGTGGCTAGGCTCGCAAATCTGATCGCATGATTCACGTAAGCAGTGTCTGCAGGCGATATCTGCTGAGTTATGTGCGCCTACCATTTTGAATAGGCCTCTGATTGCGTCTCCAGCGAGGCTATTGCCCTTTCCGTACGAAACATCTCCTGTACTTGCACCCTCGTGTCACACTCTTCTGCCACGCTCCTTTTGGTGAAAGTTCATCGACAGCAATTGCTTCATCTAAGAGGACCCGCGCAGCCGGCTTGGATGAGTACGTGTTTTCTGAGTCTCAAGCATGCACAACCTGGCTGATCCTTTGGTTAAGGTGCGCTGTGTAGCACTCCTCAGAGAACACCCTTCTCAGGAACTGTGGCGGAGGAAGGGTCTTTGGACACTGGCCGAGACCATCGTCGCCACAGAGGGCTTTGAGAGCGTTGCAGCATTTCTTGCTGGCAACTTGTCTTGGAGGCAGACTGTAGGCAGAACCTGCAGGCAGTGATCTTTATTGCATTATTGTTCTGTGTTTTTTTTTCTCTAGCTTTTTTGCTGTTTCTTACAAATATTTTATATTGCCTTTTCTTTACCTTACCCTTCTCTCCAACATAGTGTAGCCAGCGGGCCTTATAGCTGGCCGAATTCCCTGTCCTTTCGTCTCTGGTTTCTTTTTCCTTATACACGGCTCTCAGTGGTCCGAAGATCATATGAAGTTATCTCTTTATATAAGAAAACGCTAATAAAACAGTGATATTCGCTGTGAGAGATATTAACTGATATAATAGCATTGAGGATATATTCGTAGGCAAGGAAACACCATCTCTAAAAAAGTCCCTTGGGCGTGTCTATCAAAACTTAAAAACGAGATTTTCAACTATTGCATCACGTTAAGCTAGTCGGAAAATTTGGGCTTATATTCCTGACGGAGGTGGGAGGTTTCATTGGATCTTAGTTTTATTTGCGGCTTTTTTATATTGCCATGCTTCCCAAAGCATGGCAATACGTTTAAATATACGTTTAAATATATAGGTCGAAGTAGTCTCTTTGATCACGTTAGACAAATTATATGTAGCTTTTCTTCTGGACAATTCATCATATTAATCAAATTATATTAATTATGAACGCCATGCAGTGGATGAAAATTATCGCCATGCTGTGTATTTTTTAGAACAAACAGAATAATTCAACCTCTGCAGCATAGAGAAAGGGTGCACGTTAAAGAACCCCAGGTGGTCAAAATTTCCGGAGCCCTCCACTACGGCGTCTCTCATAATCAAATGGTGGTTTTGGGACATTAAACCCCACAAATCAATCAATCAGCATAGAGAAAGAAGATTTCTTTCTTGTAAATTAAGTTAAATATATGTGCGCAGGCTCGGTCATGAAGAATTCGCGCACGCTGCTCAACCACCATTTCGATCACTATGTTTGAGCTCATTATTAAAAACTACCGCGACCATTTCGTTAGCTCTGATAAGTCGTACATCCAGCCGTCGTATGCACCAATCAGTTCTCGGACAAAATGCTTAGGCATGAGGGACAATCCTCAGTAGAAACATGATTGGGAAAACAAGGAAGCTAATCGAAGCAGGAATAAACTTTTCACGCTCTGCGCCTCGTTTTCTTACTTGCACGACACGTAACGAAGGTTGACACGTCAGGGTTATATTTTCAAAATAGTGAATTTACTTTGAAAAGACCCTTCTATTTGTATTTTAGTTTCGTTATATTATGTCTTAGTCATTTGGAGTAGCCCACAAGTCACTAGGTTCGTAAGTAATGCAGAAGCGCGGTAAATTGAACCAGTTGGCTGTGATTAGCTGTGGAATCGCACCAATGAAAAGGACAAAACATCAGATTAGCTAACACAATTAGGAGCTGTTCGTGTATTCACTGTTCCTTTGTGTCTCTTTCTCCACTTTGTATTTTGTTTCTTGTTCTATAAAAATCGATAAATTTTGCCACCAATGCATTTCTTTGTATGAAAGAAATTGCCGGTGCGTTGACACAACTGAAGTTTCAACACCGCATGCACGACAATCACATTCAACGCATATGCATTGTGGACAGGGAACAGCAGAGCCAGTTCTCCGGAAAGTAGTTCTGTGAAGCATGTGGAATTTATTTCGCTTTTTCAATTATATTCGTAACTTTTGACGCTACACCGTCTGTCCGACCCGTAACAATACCTTAGCTATCTTTTGAGAGTTTGCTTGCGATAAAGTAGACGTTGTCATCAATCAACGAATCTTTGTATGTTTCGTGCTCGTTGGTATTCACGTATTGATTGAGGTCTTGTAAATAGTGCGTGGTTCTGCTTATAATCACAATCAAATGTATTCATTTGACCGAGCTGATATTGAATATGAAAAAGTGCTTATGAAAAATGCATACGGTGTAAAGCGAAGACAAGGCGCTGGAGTTATATCTTAGCTTTTCTTTCACTCAGCTGCGTAGAATCATGACAAAAACATTTAAAACGCTTCATTCAAAAACGGGTTTACGAAATATTTTTTCGTTGCAGCATCTTAAAAGTTTGAAATACCTAATTAAACCCCAAGTAGACTGGCATTCATCCGAAAGTTTCCAGCTTTAGATTTATGATGTTTTATTAAGCAATTTATTACCTAGATTAACACTAGGGTTGCAGAAGTAGCAGTTTTTGTCAGATTCTTTAAAATAGAAGTGTTATACTCGTGAAATGCCGCATGTAAACAAAGAAATAGGCAAATTTAGTTTTTAAGAACTCTGGGTGTTTATGAGGCGAAAGCGCTGTGCGATTTGCAATACGCCTGCACACAGCCTGCACCGTTTGTATTCCCATACATATATAGATGGCCTTGGCACCTCAACGCCGTCTCAAGTTTTTATGCAATTGCAGCATGCGACAGACCTTTGTAACTCCACTCGCACTGGACGGATTCTTAAAATTTCTTTGTGGCGTTCAATTCGTGAGGCGATAAGCTCTTCTAGTGAATTCATTCTACGGTTACTTAATAAAGCGTTTCAGGGCCCCTTTAACGCATTTTGTTCGACAGGTGTAATGACAAAAACGAACCCATTCGGCGATATGTAGGCACATGGGAGGCCTCAAACTACGTCGAAAAAGGCCGAGATAGTGCAGCTATTGCCGCTGAAAACACACAGCAACTTTGAAATAGCTCTAAAAATAGACAAATATGTCCATCTAGTGGAAAACATATCATGCCTTTCCAGAGGCGTTTATCAAGCAAACAGCAAATGCTAGATAATGCGCTGCAATCTGTGAGACATTGTGATACTCTTTATGGACTCCGAGTGTATCTTGAAGGCCGCGTGACTCTTGCTTTAGATCAGAAACCTGTATGTACCATTCACGCGCGTGTGCTGGTACAATCTGCTGTGTGCATGTGTGTGTGCGTGCGTGTGTGTGTTTGTATGTAACATAACATAATAATAAGTATGCACTTAGCTGTTGAAGGGTGCACGAGGTGCCGGATTTCACTCTCACGTTCAACTCCTAAAGGCGAAGCGTGAGGGACCCCCAATTTTCGCATCGTTTCGTGTTTTTCTCTGCTCTAATTAAATAGAGATTAAACAGAGGGAAAAATACTCGCTTTTCTGTCTATGCATGTTATACAAATATGCCACGTTTTCTCTTCCCCCATCCCTCCCCCGGTCGACACGCAATCATCACCCTCTATGTATGAGGTGTGCACTGGTAAAAAGGTAGGAAACTGAACCGTACTTTTCATTTGAATAATCCCGCCAGCATGAACTAAACTGACCTGACCTTTATTGGGCCCTGAAAAGAGAAAGTCCAGAACAAACCAGCAATTTGGTGGCCAAGCCATGAAGGTATCTCGGGTAATAAGCTGGCGCACAGTATCGCTCATGATTTAAGCAAACAAGCGAAAAACAACACCGATAATCAGTAGGAACGTAGCACTCCACGCGATATACTCGAGCATCAACGCAAGACAAGAAAGCGGTATGCCCCACCGCACAAATCACTTAAAGCTTATGAAGCTCGCCACCTTAGACAAATTCAGGTTAACACCTATCCACTCTTGAAAAGGTGGCATCACATAAACCCCAATGCATATGTAAACCAAAGTCCGTGGTGGGAGTCACGGCCGACGTTGCAACACGTTACATGGTACTTCCGGAACAAGCCTGTGGAGGTTCAGTCGCCTCTGATAGTCACGCTACTGAGGGAGCCTTGGGAGGCCGTCGTCACTCGACTTGATTGGGAAACCCAAAGGGGTCTCCTGGATCATGCCAGGTGAGCTGAGACGGCCTTTGGTGTTATGGAATGAGGAAACCACCCTTGAGATTTGTACCTCCTCTCTTTTTTTTCATAAATAAAATGTTGCATCATCATCTTCACTGTGGTTACCAGCTCTGATGTCGGGGCACGTGCGTTCAAGCCAGATACGTGAGTCTGCATCGCCATAGGTTCAAAACAGTCTCTGTTTGTGTTCCGCTCGTGCACGCGAAAAACAGAAACGAGGCTTAGATGCACGAATGCTCCAGCCGGCTAAGCATCTCGATAGTGTTTTAGTGTTTAGTAGGCCAGTTTGCAGGCCTGCATCGATAGCCAAGTAATTAGCGTGCGCGAAAAGCGTGAATAATTTACCGTAAAGTCGCCATTACAAATTTCTATACAAAGAACACACTGTTTCCGCATGTAAGTTCTCAGATTGCATGCTTGGAAAAATGATTGATGATTTAGAGTACCATTTGTACTAAACTATGGGGGGACAGTTTGTTTTGAATAAGTGGTTAACAATTTAGAGTATTTGGTACTCGACTATGGGAGCGCATAAAGCCCTAGTACCATGGGCCTCACAATTGCGCACCCTGATCACGGCCTTGTCAGAATGCCTTTTTATGTAAATTTGCAACTGATATTGCCTCGTTAACCTCAATACTTTTCCACGTTTCTGTGTCTCTACATTCCTTCATATTGAGTGAGGTATTTGTGTTGCATTTTTTGGCACAAAATTAGAAACCACCATTGAGTCTGTAGCATGTCACGTTTAAGCATGGAGTAAACTGATTACGCTGCAACGCGTACAAAAGAACAAAATTGAAAAGAAGTTACAGCTTTGCCACAAAGGCGAAGCAATGAACGCTATAGCAACAAATAGAAAGGTCATGCGCAGAATGGAAAGCAGATCAAAACATGCGCCGCGTTTCTCACACACAAATGACGCACGAAACGTACTCACAGATACAGATGCAAGCGAATAAGCGTCTCAGTCTGACTGTCCGTATGACTTTTCGCAAATGGAGACTGCAGTAATTTTCCGATGGAGGCGGAATTGTCGTAGGCCCGTGTGCTCAGATTTGGGTGCACCTTAAAGAACTCCAGGTGGTCGAAATTTCCGGAGCCCTCCACTACGGCGTCTCTCATAATCATATGATGGTTTTGGGACGTTAAACCCCACATATCAATCAATCAATCAATCAATCAATCAATCAATCAATCAAGACTGCGATGATTGCAGTGACTTTTGTGCACCCAGTAACTACACCAGAATTATTCCAGGTAAAGCCCGAGGCAGACCAAGATGTACGACCCTCCCCTACTGCCCACCGCGAAGTAGGGGCGCGTGAGGGGGGTGTCACTCCCCTTCTCTAAGCGGGGCAAAGTTCGCTTGGTAAATTAAAGTGCGCGCCGCCACCCAATGTGGCGAATCGCGCTCATTGCGCCAGCTTGCTGGTAACGCTGCAAACACAATTTCCCCCAACATTGCCGTCAGAAGCGGTAAGTGGTAGATATAAATAGCTTGCCATTTGAACGTTAAAGGACGTTAAACGCTTCGCATTCATGATTCAAAGGACCCAGGTTCGATTCCGCGTGCCGGAGTCTCCTTCTGTTTTTTTTCTTGCATTTTTATATATATGGATACATATACGGTGAGTGACACCGACGCCGGCAGCAAAATCCAGTCGAGAGTGTCCATATAATAGCTATCGCAATAAAAAATCACAGCATATCTATGGAGTGAATGATGATGAGTGGGGCGAAGCGTCCGTCTGTGCTTCTGTTCGTCCGTCTCTCTGTCTGTGCTCTTGTCCATCCGTCCGACTATTGAACACTCCAAGTACCACCGTCTCGCAACCTTTCACGCATGTAATTCCTCAAACACCGCTGCCCGAGCCAGAAACTATGAGCTATGCCGCTCATAGTGCAATTCCTAGTGCAAGTACTGTATCCATAACGCGTTGAATTCATCAATAAATCATCATATACAAGTACCGCAATCCAGCGGACATTCCAAGAACTAAACGGGAGGTGGCTACTTACTCCAACTGCACGGTCGGACAATTAATCAAAGATTATGGAATTGTGAAGTCACTGGAAGGCCGGGGAAAAACTTAAACATCCACTCAAAAATTCTTTTTGGCTTCCCAATAATCAGTGCCAGCCACCGCTGATACGTGTGCCAACACATTTTTCTCCCAACCAGCAATGCATCCGGAGTATCCAAAGTGGCCAGAAGAAAAATAAACCAACGACATAATGAATGCTCCTTTCACAATTCAAGAACTGTTACTAGCGCTAAAGGAGGCAAACAGTAAAACAGCTTCGGGCCCTGATATGATTACGGAAAACAACTACAGCAACTGACAGAAAACCAACTGATCCCAGTTCTCTCCATCATCAATTAAGTATGATAAGATGGCTCTTTCCCTAAAGAGTGGAAACATTCAAACGTTATACCACTGCCTAAACCGAAGAAACTTCCGATGACTGCAAGTAACCTTCGGCCAATTTCATTAACTTCAGTAATGGGAAAGGTGATAGAGCGAGTGGTAAACAAACGCCTCACAAGGATGCTGGAAAATGGGGAGCACTATTACTGGACCCAAGCTCGCTTCAGACCCCGCCTGTCTACTGCGGACACACTCCAGCGCCACAAGGACGTACTAAAGAACGCTTCACCATTTTGGCCAAGCCATATCGTAGGCATTGACGTAAAGCAGGCTTTTGACTCGATGCCCCATGATACTACGAGAGCTGTCAGAACGACCTGTTGGTAGAAGGCTATATAATAATGTTCGAAGCTTTTTGCAGAACAGAACCTTTTTTTATGAAAATCGGCTGTTTTACCAGTCAATTATACTCCAACAAAATTGGAGTTACGCAGGAAGCAGTTATTTCTCCAACATAAGAATGCGCTCACTTGCCTTTCTTTTGAGGGAAGTCCAGTCCATCTCGTCGAGAATCTATGCCGACGATGTTACAATTCGATGTAAGGCGCGAAACATCTCTACAAAACAGCAGCAACTCCAGAAAGCAAAACGAAGCAGCTGAAGGGTACGCTATTTCAGAAGCTAGCCCTTTACAATTATAGTTATCGCCAAAAACCATTCACATCTTCACGGATTTGCAGCAAGTGCTTCAAACACCCCGACCTAGAAGAAAGCTACCAGCGTACGCCAGGCACATCCTGCACTATGCCGCCCAACGTCAAGCACGATCAGTATGGTTACGAGTTAATTAGATTCCTCGATACACCAATATACCGGGACACGAGCTAGTTCATCAAGAAGCGACTCGGAGATGCCAGCTTGAAGCAGGCCGAGACGATGACCCAAGATGAGACCCGTTCAATGCCGGCGACAATTAGGGGCCAAATTAGAAGAAGCTACAAAACGCGATGGCCCGCCACCAAGATCCACCTGCCTCTACAAGGTCACACTGAGAAGATTGCAAACACAGACTTTCACAACAATCCCGATCCTTCACAAAATACACCCGACAAAGTACTCTGTCCCAAACTGTGACTACTGCCACGAGCCAGCAACGACGGAGCATATCCTCTGAGAATGCCCCGTTCACGAGTCAAGCCGAGCTACTTTTATGAAAAAAGCCCAACGTACCATGCCTCACCTACAGCAAGACATCGAGGAGACTATCAACTGCATACATGAAGACCCACTCATCAGAGCCGCGCTTAACTTGTGGTGTGCTGCCTTGCGCACACGATCGCCTTTCCCTGCCATGAGCTGACCAGTTTGAGGTCACCCGTGTTTTTTTACACCTTGGTGCTGAAGCTAACAAGCGAGAGCACATTGTCAATAGTTCAATATAATTTTCAATCAACCAAAAACCTACATACATACATACATACATACATACATACATACATACATACATACATACATACATACATACATACATACATACATACATACATACATACATACATACATACATACATCAGGGACGCATGACCCACGGCTTAAGAAGCTTCGCCCTTAAGAAAAGAAAACGATGTTACAGCACAAGATGACAGCGTGTATTGATGCGGCTTTTCTTTCCACGTTAAATAGGATACATTTCAGACGGTGGTACGATCTGTGATTTCGCAATGAAAATGCACAAAGGTGTGTAAAAAACAGTTGGTGGGTGGAGTGGGCTGGTGTGGTATGGAGGGAGGCAGGGTTTATCATCTGAAGTAGTGATTAATATGGGGTCGTCAGAAAAATTAAAGAGGATATCACGAGAGCACCAGGATCTAGGCGGCCACATAGACACGTAGAAATGCTTGATGTGCTAAGAAATGTTTTGCATTTAAAAGCACACACCAACACACCTCAGCGTTTCATCCGTGGTTGATTGATTGATTGATATGTGGGGTTTAACGTCCCAAAACCACTATATGATTATGAGAGACGCCGTAGTGGAGGGCTCCGGAAATTTAGACCACCTGGGGTTCTTTAACGTGCACCCAAATCTGAGCACACGGGCCTACAACATTTCCGCCTCCATCGGAAATGCAGCCGCCGCAGCCGGGATTCGAGCCCGCGCCCTGCGGGTCAGCAGCCGAGTACCTTAGCCACTAGACCACCGCGGCGGGGCTCCGTGGTTGACGTCATTCCCAGGTGCAAGCGCAAATTCTCTCATGCTATTATATTGCGGAGATACTTGTAACACACACTACGTTCACGCTCTATACATTGTGTTGAATTTCCTAAATACACTGACGTTACCAATCACCAATCTAAGAGGCTGCCGGAGGTGAGGGAACTGTGCGATTTACAAGTTAGCACGTTGTAAAATATGTTAAGTACCGAAGTTGAGCATTGCTCTCACTGAAGTTCTCACCTTGATTCGGTGCATATAGTTGTTAAAGCAAACAATTACATGCGTTACGAAAAGTAGTTAACGACTTAATTCTCGATTACAAGTTACATGAAATCATTTCAGCTCATCGGGCCTACCAAGAAATTAATGAAGAAATCGCCGTCGATTTAGAGGACATGTATGACGACTTAGAGCACGTTTTAGTCCACTACGGGTGAGCAATAGGCTGCCCAAAGGTGAATGAATCACTAGATTCTGTTTAAAAAATTATTTACAGAATGTACAGAACACAAAGGCTTCATAACATTCTAGTAATGAGGCACATACACTTCGGCATATCTATGCATCACGGCCAACATGATTACGTTGCAGTGAAGACATCATTGCTCTAATATACATGACAATGTTGGCGTACATGTACACAACAACTGTATGCGATATCATGATACCGGATACTGCTTACCGGAAATCACAGCGCGCTATCAAGCGAGACTTATGGACTAGACTCGTTAGAAGTTCATGATGACTTGTTTGAAGACCGTGACGTAGTGCGGCTGGAACGGTGAGAGGAGACTGTGCTGGACAGCACTAGAACTCGGTATCACTTGTCATTACTTCTTCAAACTAAGCATCAGTTGGCACCACTTCGTAAAACGTATCATCAAATTGTATGGACATCATTGACGTTACTTCTTATAAGTAAGCATCACTTGGAATCACTTCGTAAAACGAAGCATCACATTGCATGGCCGTCAGAGGCATTACTTCTTAGAACGTGGCATCACTTGGCATCACTTCCTAAAGTATAGCACCATATTGTATGGCGAGAATATGCTAGGAACCCATCATCTCCGCTATGTTTTTAGCCTTGCGCCGCTGATGCAAGCTATGAGTCGTCTCTTTTTATTTTTGTGCGCGTGTTATTTTCCAGAGGGGACGCAGTACAGCACCTTTTTTGGCAGAGGATAAAAATGATTGATATGTGGGGTTTAACGTCCCAAAACCACTATATGATTATGAGAGACGCGACAGAGGATAAAAAGAAATTTTTATTCGGGTGGCGGGGAGCACCAACATATTCGTGAGGGCACCCCTTAAAATGGTCATTTTTTGTTCCGTATGTCATAGCGAAAAAACTTTTAGGGGCTAAGCTCATTATAGCGGCACCCGTTCGTTCCTCGTTGTCGTAGTAGTAGTGTGTAACCAGTCTTACATTTTGACCTCCAAGGTGGTGCCGGTGGGAGATTTCTTCTGTGCGTTGTTGAACAATAAAAAAAATGGCAGCATATCCACGAAGTGAATGATGGAGAGTGGGGCGAGGCATTCGTCCGTTCATTCGTTCTTGCTTCCTTCCTGTTGTGCGACCGTCCATGCGTCCATCCGCCCGTCCGTGCGTGCGTCCGTTCCTGCGTTCGTCCATGCATCCGCCCCTGCGTCCGTTCATGCGTCTATCCATGCATCTGTCTGTGTGTCCGTTCGTCCGTCTATTCAACACTCCAAGTACCACCATCTCGCATCTTTTTATTTTTGTGCGCGTGTTATTTTCCAGAGGGGATGCAGTACAGCACACTTTTTGGCAGAGGATAACAAGAAATTTTTATTCGGGTGGCGGTTTTTCCCCATATAGAAGCACCGCCATTCAGTGGACATTCCGAGGACTAAACGAGAGGTGGCACACGCACACTTTCTTACGGCTTGCGCTTCGAGTCTACTTCCCACCTTCGACCACCTTGAGTTCATGGTATATACTAGTTCACTGTATTCATGGCACTGCGGCCCAATGCTCGCTAAACCTTTTTAAAACCAAGGAGGTTACGCCCAGCGAGTATAACGTAGCAACCCTTTCTTTTCCGATAGTGCTCAATGTACATGCCAATCGCTGCTAATGGGGATCGCAGCGTGCGCGTTGACTAAAAGCCGAATGCTCCTGTCTCTCATTCCCCATTAGCAGCCATTGGCATGTACATTGAGCGCTCTTTTTTTGTTGTTGAACAACGCACAGAAGTAATCTCTCACCGGCACCGTCTTGGAGGTCAAATGTTATACCTATTTCGGGTATGTGCCACTGGTGGTTACGTACTACGAGAAACGCACAAGCCACGCCATAGGAGCTTCGCCCCTAAAAATTCGCAGCGTGCGCGTTAACTAAAGCCAAATTCTTCCGTCTCTCATTCCCCCTTAGTAACCATTGGCCCTATCTGGCAAGAAAGGGTTGCTACGTTATACTCGCTGGGCGTAACCTCCTTGGTTTTAGAAAGGTTTAGCGAGCGTTGGGCCGCAGTGCCATGACTACAGTGAACTAGTATATACAATGAACTCGAGGTGGTTAAAGGTGGGAAGTAGACACGAAGCGCAAGCCGTAAGGTGTGCGTGTGCCTCCTCTCGTTCAGTACTTCGAATGTCTGCTGGATGGCGGTGCTTCTATATGAGGAATATATGATAAAAAGATGCGAGATGGTGGTACTTGGAGTGTTGAATAGGTGGGTGAACGGACACACAGACAGATGCTTGGACGGACGCACAGACGGCTGCACGGATGGATGGACGCATGGACTGACGCAGGAGCGGATGCATGGACGAACGCAGGGACGGACGCACAGATAGACGTGCGGACGCACGAACAGATGCACGCACGGACATGGACGCACGGGCGGCCACACGCATGGACGGGCGGAAGCAAGAATGAATGGACGGACGGATGCTTCGCCCCACTCTCCATCATTCCCTCCGTGAATATGCTGCCATTTTTTTCAGGGAGGGGGGGGGGGGTACGGGTTCAGTGTGCTATCCGTGGCTACGCCTCTGCTTCTTGGTACAGTGACTTCTGACTGCTTGGTTACGTTTTAAAGTAAATTGTGCCTGTTTCACTCATGATGACTATTTTCTATTTTAATCTCACGTGCATTCACATTGCTCGTTGTGTATTGCTAGACTTCTTGCGCCATTCTAGGTTGTCCTTTTCAGGTGAAGTCATTCAACATTTTTCGCAAGATACAAGTTTCCATGTGGATTACGACTACATGTCAGATGCATGAAATTGAGGATGGGGCTAGGAATCCGCGTAAGAGAATCCGTACGTATGTTGAAAGTGAAATGGTTCCGGAACACGAGCGTAGTATCGAAATAGAAGTCCCCGCGAACAGCGGTCGTGTTTCGACGAAGAAAGAAAAAAAAACGTTTTCTACTATTACAAACGGAAATGTGGAAAGCGTAGACGTAGACGAGGGCATGCCTTGGTATTGGTGCACGCCGGTCGCAGTTGAACAGTATATGAAAGCACATAAAAGAAGTTTCCTCTACACGCATCAGTCACGCATAATATGTCCCATTGTATATAGAGTAATTCTCTAAGCACTTAACCGCACTGTGAGCTACGAGCGTAGAAACTAGTTTTTATTGTTTGTGGTCTAAGAACATCTCCTCAAAAAATCAACTTCACCGGATTTTCCGGAAAATGAACTGATCATACGAAAGGTGGGACGGTTCAGCCTTACACGCTTCTCAATTATTTATGCGATTGGAATAGTCTCCTTAGTGCAAAGCCATGTTCAATTCGTCCGATTGTTATCATCGTTAGCAACGACCATGCATGCCTAAGTAGATTCTTGAAATCTTGGTCGAAGCGAAAAGAAATATCTCGTGATCAAAGACGGACTGCAAAGATGTGACGTTACGTAGAGGTTCAGCAGGAATCATCCTATCTTGGAGAGTTAAAGGACGAGCCTGCTGAAAGAAAGGTCCCGGGACACGGGCCTAGCGCTTACGCATTGTGAATCACCAAACAAACGCTGCTTCACTTCTCGCAATTCATCATGTCTCGTGAGCCATTTTTATAAATGATCTATGAATGCCTTAGTGTGCATCTGGGTTACCCATCTGTCAGTCCACATACGCTGAACTACTGTATATGTCTCTCAACTTATCGCGATAGGATTTATAGGGAGAGTCGAGGTGAATATTCATGGTTGCTGTCAAGTTACGGTTTATTTTTCAAGGCAAGATAGCCAAAAAGGCTGCTCCATAATCTTCATTTTGTATTGCTGTCTCAATGTTCGAACAATTTATGGTCGGCAAAAATAAAAATGAAACTATTTTGAATTCTATCGCCACAAAAAACAAACCATGTCTGTGCGAGCCATTATATAATAAATGTGAAGCATTTCTTAGTGATCTTCGGTGACTTTGAGCGTATCTATCTATCTATCTATCTATCTATCTATCTATCTATCTATCTATCTATCTATCTATCTATCTATCTATCTATCTATCTATCTATCTATCTATCTATCTATCTATCTATCTATCTATCTATCTATCTATCTATCTATCTATCTATCTATCTATCTATCTATCTATCTATCTATCCATCTATCCATCCATCTATCCATCCATCTATCCATCCATCTATCCATCCATCCATCCATCTATCTATCCATCCATCCATCTATCTATCTATCTATCTATCTATCTATCTATCTATCTATCTATCTATCTATCTATCTATCTATCTATCTATCTATCTATCTATCTATCTATCTATCTATCTATCTATCTATCTATCTATCTGTCTGTCTGTCTGTCTGTCTGTCTGTCTGTCTGTCTGTCTGTCTGTCTGTGTGTCTGTCTGTCTGTCTGTCTGTCTGTCTGTCTGTCTGTCTGTCTGTCTATCTATCTATCTATCTATCTATCTATCTATCTATCTATCTATCTATCTATCTATCTATCTATCTATCTATCTATCTATCTATCTATCTATCTATCTATCTATCTATCTATCTATCTATCTATCTATCTATCTATCTATCTATCTAGATGCTTACGTTCGGGTACTGTCGGGGCCACTCACCTAACTTGGTGTGAACCCAAATTCGCATGGGAGGGTAAGTCAGTTTGACGAAAATGACGCGCTAGCCAAGACATGAAGAATGTGACAATCCTGTCGCGTACGTCGTCTAACACGCCCCACCGCTGTGGTCTAGTGGCTAAGGTACTCGGCTGCTGACCCGCAGGTCGCGGGATCGAATCCCGGCTGCGGCGGCTGCATTTCCGATGGAGGCGGAAATGTTGTAGGCCCGTGTGCTCAGATTTTGGTGCACTTTAAAGAACCCCTAGGTGGTCGAAATTTCCGGAGCCCTCCACTACGGCGTCTCTAATAATCATATCGTTGTTTTGGCACGTTAAACCCCACATATCAATCAATCAACGTCATCAAACACTTCCCGCCAGACAGTGGCACATACCCACGGGCGAGTATGTGCCGCTGGTATACGAGTATCTGTCACAGATGATTGACACTTGGTATCTACCCAGGAACGACGAGAACACACATGGGCAATTTTAACGCATGAGCTTTAAGAAATACTGGACATCGGTAGCGTCGACCCAATGAGAGCAAAAAATAAATGTCAGGGTCCCAGCTGGAATCGAACCCAAGCATTCGGCGTGGCAGTGAAGCATTTTACCACAAAGCAACTACAGGACTCGGAACTTCTTTTCAAATAGACGCCAACCTCCGTGAAACGTCAATAGTGGTTGCACAGCTGCCTACCAAATTTTATAAACATACCATATGTATTCCTTTGATACAGCTGTCACGTCAGGTTAACGTCAATTGTGGTTAGCTGCCACGTGCTGAAGATGATTTATGTAGCAGTGTCCAGGGCCAGCATCCTCGCGAGCATCTCATATCAGCTACTGGTGTTGCTAATACGCATGTTCCAGGTGGCATCGTTGCGCAAGTGCAAACAACTGGTTATATAAACATCTGTAATTTTTCAACATATGTCTGTGCGTGCAACATTTAGAGATATGCTTAGCGTCAATTTCATGACGTGCCGCTCAATAAAAAAAAACTGCAACACGGTCACCTTCCTTCCACATGCTTCACATAACGTCGATTCCTAGGTACGTGAAATCTGCGGAACTTTTTTAGCATGATGTTGATGCCGCTGTGTCGTGATTGTCTTGATGGTCGATGGTTTTACTTTATCAATGAAGCTACTACTTTGCACTAAGCGTCCACATTTATTTATCAGCTCCATTTCATGAGAAATCTTACGCTCGCAAGCTTCACCATGTGCACTTAGTTGAAACAGGAATGTTCAAACTATTGTAAATATTCCAATCATGCGACAAAAAAACAAGATCCATTGTTCACAGTTTTAAATATATGGTGCTTTTAATGACACCGTAATTTAAGAAAAAGTACTTACTGACCAGGTTAACTGGCGGAATATGGGAAAGGCCTTTGTCCTGCAGTGGACGTAGTCAGGCTGATGATGATGATGATGACTTACTGCTTTGGCAGGCTCGTGAGAGAACGCAGTGCCAACCTCTAGAGCAGTGGTTCTCAAAAAGAAACCACTGACCCTAGCAGGTCTTTAAAAATATTTTCGCGGATTCGCTAAACCCATACTAGACAAAAAAAATTTCCGGAGGCACGTTATGTCCCCTGCAACAAACCCATCCTGAATATTTAGTTCTGCTCTACCACATAACAGTGCTCACTGTGGCGAAGCTGGCTTTTGTGACATGAGATGGTGTTTGTAGATCTTTGTTGCACTTTGCTACAGATATGCCTGCGAGCATACCTTTTCCAGGATTGAGTATCTTGACAGCAAGCATAGCTTGAGATGTGTTGAATGTGCCTGCAGGCCGCGCAAATTATTAGCAAGCTGTTGAAACTGAATTAGTGCGGCCCTTTATTTTGACCCTTCTTGAGAAACTGCCCTGTATTCGGAAAAGGAAAAGAGAGCGCAAGAGAATAGGAGCTGTAATTTTCTTTTGTTACACATTACATTGGGAAGGTGACTAGTTATTTCGGGCTATCGGTCCAAGTATTCTTGTATGTTCAGTTTTTCGTTCATAAAAGACAAACTGACTGAGTGATTGACTGATTGATTGATTGAAAGGAAAAGGTTCCTAGTTTACGATTCTGTGCTAAAACACTTCTCCCTCCTTCCACTTTTTATTTAATTCAAGGGGATCCCTCCTCTTTCCAACCAGCACCGAAGGGTTCATGAAAGTATCCTGACAGCCACTGCTGATAACCGATGCACTAGAGACAAACCCATACCTCAGATACACGGACATACTCTTATACCACATACTCGAAAAAAAAATGCATGCTGCACCTTACCTGCACCTCTCTGAAGAGAAGGCTGTAACTTTCAGTGAATTAGAAGTGAACACTTCAGCGCAAGCTACAAGACTACCTTATTCACGCCACGCTTTGTGAACATTATGGAATGTCCTGCTGCTACACATGAAACATCTCATACTGTATTGTGCCAGAGATACGTAACAGACGCGAACATTCCTGCTATTGAAAACCACTGACCGGAAAGGTGGGACGACCAGCTCACTAGCTTCGAACTCTATGACATGAGGTAATTGATGAAGTTGCGGTTGTAGGCGGCCCGGTAACATGACCTCCCGGACTACGGAAGTCACCCAACAATGAGACGACCAAACTTAGTTCCCTCTTACAATTATAGCATTCATCTTTTGCTCTTCTCGTTATAACGTCATTATTCATTGCAGCTTAGTACACAAGGTCACGCAACGACGTTTTGCTTATGTAGCCTTTTTTACGTATAATGCATAGCAGCGTGCGCATATGAACTGTAAGCGACCAATATTCCGTCTCACATTTACCTGTTGTTTTTACAACAGGTAAATGTGAGGCGTGTGGCGCAGTGGTACAATAGGATAGGTGGCATGATAATTTACAAGTTTAGACGATAAAGTCTATAATTGTATATTTGCCAATAAACTTGATTAATAATGTTGTTTCTTGGGCCTCGCTGCAAAGCTGCTGCCAAGAAAATAGGTGTCGCAGCTCTATCAAACTCTCTCTGACAGATTTTTCTACGCCTCCATTGTTAGTAGCATTACATAGCAGAAAAATTTGAAAAATAGAATTACAATTCGAAGTAAGCCTAAACCACGAGGAAGCAGTCTCAAACCACACGGTGCGCTTATAGGTGGCTGTGCAAACTCCGCTCCGCACATCAAGACCAACTGTGAAACGGGCTGAGAAACGAGCAAGCCGCCCGAGCAAAAGGGATCATGGTCAACACCTAGGCCGAGCCTAAGGATTGCCCTCTTCGAGTCAACTACGCTGCATTTTAAATACCTAAGTTTCTTTCACTGCAATCAGGGACCAACTATGGTCATCCCAAGCTCACAAGTTCGGGAACACTGTTTCAGAACATTAAACGTTTATTTCATCATCACTAACACAAACCATGGGAGCATGTAATCTATTATGGTCACTCACAGTACGATTCGCAGAGTGCGCTAAGGCAACAATCGCTGCGGGTGGTTAACAACAGCATCTCTCTGCGGGGGCGCTGCTGGGCGCAAGCAGAACGAAAAGAGGATAACGGCATGCGAAACTGTCCTGGGAGGCGTCGCCGCGTTCTTGTCGGTAGCAGCTGGTCGTTAGCGATTAGGAGACAGCATGTCGGTCTCGGAGAATGCCGTTTCTCATCCGCATCGAAGGAGACAGCGTTTAATGATCTCAAGATGATGCTGAGGCAATGGCTGTCAACATCGAAAACTACAAGTCAGAAAGCAGTAAACGGGATCAATTAGAAGAGAGTGGTAAGCTATGAACAGGACTGAGGAGACAGATGGAAAGAGAGAGAAATAAGGAAAAGAAGGGGGGAGCAATAGGCTGTGCAATAGCGGCCGTTAATCACACAAGCGATTACAAAAGCTGCGGCATTTATTGCCTCGTGGCCTATAAACGCTTGCCGTCAGCGACCACGAATGGGTAACGTAAGAACAAACCAAGAGAGTTGCCAGCCCGGGATCCCTGCGCTGTGGTGTCCACGCATTACAGCTGCGGTAGACTAAATTCAGGAAAATGGACGCACTTGATTCTTAAATATAAGTGTTTTGCTTTGGCTGGAACTGTGTTTTCCGTAGAATAGGTACTCATCGCAACAAAGCTGGTGTGACTATTTTGTTCTTGACATTGCAATGACGTATAAAATGGAACGTTCATTTTGCATGGAAACGTTGATTATTTTCTTTCGCGACACATCAGGACTCCGTAATCTTGACGAAAGGGTGACATCATTAAAAAAGTAGTAACTGAGACAGAACGCGCAGTATACAGTAACAAAGCAGCCCTTCTACTGTCCGCATCGGACGTTTTTGCTAGCTATTATAGAAACAAGACACACACAAAAAAGGGAAACACTTAGTTTCACTGCTGAATTTCCTGCTGAGGTTTTACGAAAATTGCAGTCTTCCCAGGGCGGCTGAGTAACACTTCTTCACAAAAGCACAGCATATCACCCAAATGTCAACAACACCGTCAGATAAACGCGCACGAGATCAGACCAGCATGGTAGCAGCTATACTACTACCACGGCAATGCATCTTAAACATACGTGTAATCATCGAAAAAAGGCGCCCCAAAATTGAACAGCATGTCAGAGCTTATGCCAGTGTACATGCTCATGCAGGTGCTTAGCGCAAGCCAATCGTTTCTCCTCGGTGACGTTTCGCAGAGTTCTGATTTCAAGCATCAGTATTAGCCAGGACCCTCTTGAAGCTGTTGTAAGTTTACATAGCGCATTAAAGGTATGTTCTCTGTATTTGAGACCTCAAAGATTTTCCACCATCGATGTTCATTCGCCCCTACCTATAATCGCAGCGCAACATATTCCTTGCCCTTACTTGATATTTACTTTCTTGAGAGCGACTCCTTTGACTTAGACCAATCTTTAAGCATCCCCGCCATAACAAATCTCTCTCACTCTCACTTGGCCTAACTGCTTGGGAGACAATAAGAATGTGGTGCCACGGGTGGGTGTAAGCTAATCATCATCATCATCAGCCTGACTACGTCCACTGCAGGACAAAGGCCTCTCTCATGTTCCGCCAGTCAACTCAGTCGTCTGCTTGCGCTGCCGATTCATACCCGCAATCTTCTTAATCTCATCTGCCCACGTAACTTTCTGTCTCCCAATAACCCGCTTGCCTTCTCTGGGAATCCAGTTAGTTACCCTTAATGACCAACGGTTATCCTGTCTACGTGCTTCATGCCCGGCCCATGTCCATTTCCTCTTCTTGATATCAACTATGATATCCTTAACCCCGGTTTGTTCCCTAATCCACTCTGCTCTATTCTTGTGTCTTAAGGTTACACCTACCATTTTCCTTTCCATTGCTCACTGCACCATCCTCAATTTAAGTTGAATCCTATTTGTAAGTCTCCAAGCTTCTGCTCCGTAGCTAAGTACCGGCAAGATGCAGCTGTTATATACCTTCTTCTTGAGGATAGTGGCAATCTACCTGTCATGATTTTAGAGTG
The DNA here is from genome assembly GCA_013436015.1 of Rhipicephalus annulatus. NCBI lineage: Eukaryota > Metazoa > Arthropoda > Arachnida > Ixodida > Ixodidae > Rhipicephalus > Rhipicephalus annulatus. The sequence goes on along the minus strand of WOVY01001470.1, from coordinate 218,755 downwards.
CTTGCCAAATGTGCTCCACCCTATTCTTATTCTTCTAGCTACTTCAGTCTCGTGGTTGGGGTCCACGGTTATTACCTGTCCTAAGTAGATATCGTCTTTTACAACTTGAAGTGCACTACTACCTATCTCGAAGCGCTGCTCTCTTCCGAGGTTGTTGTACATTACTTTTGTTTCCTGCAGATTAATTTTGAGATCCACCTTTCTGCTCTTCTTGTCTAACTCCGTAATGATTAGTTGCAATTATTCCCTTGAGTTACTCAGCAATGCAATGTCATCGGCGAAGCGCAGGTTACCAAGGTGCTTTTCATTAACTCTTATACCTAACAGTTCCCATTCTAGGCCTCTGAAAACCTCCTGTAAGCACGCGGTAAATAGCATTGGGGAGATTGTATCCCCCTGCATTACACCCTTCTTGTTGGTATTCTGTTGCTTTCTTTATAAAGCGCTATGGTAGCAGTTGATCCCCTGTAGATTTCTTCCAGGATGTTTATATATACCACTCATACCACTGAACTAATGCCAGATGCAGCTGCTATGCCAGATGCAGCTGCTATGCGAGCAAGATGGGACACTGCTAAGCCAGTCTCCCTTTTTTACAGAGTATCCAGCCAACTACGCTGTTTATCATGCTTCATGTCGTCTAGTATACCATGGGAGGAGTGTGCAATGTCGGCTGCATGACGTCTCCCTCAGGAGAGCTGTTATCGCCTAACATCTGGCACTGATTCATCCAAACGGTGCGCTACCTCTTTTGTTTTATGTGTACACGTGTTCGCACGAATTCGTTACGTCTCCTCACATTCGGCTGGCGCCCCAAACTAACAGCGTCCGTGGCCGCTTTCTCTCTCAATACATCTGTTATTTTTGTTTTACAGTGCAGTAGGACGCCGGAGATGTCAAGCCTGGCTAATCTATGGGAAGAGATACCGCTTGCCACGTACGTCGATAGAAATGAAATTATCCGTGTACTTTCTATATTTGTTTTATTTCAGTTGTGTTTAGTAACTGATCCCTAGAACAGTTTTGCTTTTTATATTATTTGCGCACACAAACATCGAGAAAGTAAACCACGCGAAAAAGTCAACGCGAAGATGAACACACAGCAATTGAGAGTGCTCAGTTAGCACTCTGAAAAATCCATTGGGTCTCCACAAGTTTTCCTGAGAATAACGCGATAACCACTTAAAAAAAAGAAAAACAAGGTGACACTGACCGACGTGTTACGGGTAAGTTAGCAACTGGTGTTTCGGATTGTTTTTGTGTGAACAGAGGCGGCTCCACAGATGGCTCGCAATCAGCAGCTTCTGTTTTCGCTTTGTTTTTTTCATTTTCCTGTAGCGACTGTAAGTGAACACTCAAAGCCTCAAATGACAACGACGTGGCACTTGCATGTACTCATGCAATTATCGCAAAAGCTCGACCGTTTGTCATCGTCGGACTTCGAGTGCTCGTCTGCTGCTTTGTTACCGTCGGCTGTTTTAGCACGGCCGTTGTTTAGCGACTTTCAAGACAAAGTCTCCGACTGGGTATCAACCATCAGCTCACTCGGCACACTCCATGCCTGGCAAGAAAATTACAAACGGCTGGCGACCATTGAACACCTTGGAGATGACACCAAGACATGGCATGCCTATGGAAACATTACACAACAGTTCTGGTACGAACGGTGTGCCAGGTTGACGAAGGTTTTCCCTCTGTTTTTTGATACGTGCTACTTCCTTGACGCCGACCAACTCTATATTCCGCATGAGATCTGCGGGGCACACAACCTCAATCGCGCAGTTCGGGCTTCCACCATTGCGCCCTCCCTCGAAGACCGAGATTGTGAAGGGCACCATCCAGATGCTGCAGCTGTGCCTTATGACTCCTTGGCAGAAAACATTGTTAACTTCAATGCTGGTGAGACTAACACCGGATGTTGTGCACCTTTACAACTGTTTGAGTATTCGTCGGTGTTTGATGCCTACGTTATGCCGCTAGGGACTGTGAGCATTCGCCAGCGACATCAGTCAGAGACGTTGCTCTCACGCTCAGCATTACTTCAACGCGTAAACTCACCGGCTACTGCAGTACAGGACACTCCACGTAAACATAAAATAGACCAGTCAGAGAATGCCAAAAAGGTGGGCTCTCCTACGTCGGAGCCACATCCCCGGATGTCACGTGCACCACAGTCGTCGGTGGAGTGTGTGGACGCCCGCCTATTGAGCCTTGGAAAAGAATACGTCAAAGGAAACATCTTAAAGGCCATCTTTAACTGCGATGTTTCTAAGGCGGGCGCACTAGTGCGGAGACACACCGAATAGTTAATCAGACGGCTTCCTTTTTTTCGCAGGCCATCTGTGTCACCAAATACTCCGCAGAGAATTATTGCCCATCGACCGGACGAGTGTAGGCCGGCGCCAAGGAGTCTTAAATTTTTTCAAAACCTTGATGGCCGGCGCTGAGACCGCGCCGGTACAGACGATGTCGTCCTCATGAAAGTTCGGCAAATAGGGTAGGCACATCGCGGCATACACAAGTCCGACCACCACAGCACAGTGAATACCACCCTCCGGAAATATACCTGCAAGAATATCATGGCAAATTGCACTGTTGGGAAGACCATTCACTAGGGGATTATTTCATACCTTATGAAATACAATCACTGCGTGGCCGAGACCATCCGCCACCCAACAGCTAGCCAAGGCTGACCATCTGAGTCATCGTTGACACATCATCGAGCCAAGTCGCTGAATGGCCGTGACAGACCGACCTACCGACCGACCTACCGACACACAACCGCCAATGCCTGCCCGCAGAGATGATTGCGTAGCTAGCTTTGCTTTTTCGCCCAATGGCCGAGTGTAAGGAAGGAATATCGGCGTTGCTGCATCGGCGCGCGAGACGGGCACAACGAAGTTTGATATAGAACAGCTGGCCCAGCGAATGGGTTCTGTGTCTCAGAGTCTCAGTCCAGTATATATATATATATATATATATATATATATATATATATATATATATATATATATATATATATATATATATATATATATACGTGTGTGTGCGTGTGCGTGTGTGTGTGTGTGTCTGCACAACGTATATGCCTGAACAAATATGTTCTCAAAACTTCCAAGGACACTGTCGACTGAGACAAGGCTGTGAAGAAACAAATATAATGTCAGCAATAATTGCTGCAGTTTCATGTCTTAAAAGCGCGACATCTTTAGGAGACGCCCTCATTCAGGCTTCTGGAAAGCGTACAACTAGCCGTCTTGCGTTTGATTTGCATCAATTTGCGAGAAGCTTCTGCGTCAAAAGCAGCCACTGAAAAAAATTCTCTGAAAACTTTTCCAAGGAGTCTATCAGGTGATTTTTAAGCTAAATTATGCGACTGCAATGAAGGAAGACGATTATTGTGCGAAGTATCTTCAACCCACAAGGATGACGGTTCCATCATGGCCATGCGCGTTGAACGTAGTTTACTTCCAGGAGGACTTGGCGCAGCAATTTCATCGGCTGCTGTGGCATCACGCCTCTACTTTACCTTTTTCCTGCAGTGTCACGTACGTATGTTCAATATTGTCCATTTTTAAATCAACAGAATGATGATTATTTTCTTCATTATCGAGTGCCGCTAGTAAATATGCTGCAAGTCGCTATATTGGCTTGCAAGATTAAGGAGCGACGTAATACTCTGTCAAGCAACTTTTTTTTGGTTTTGGGGTAACGCTCTCTTTTCCGCGTTAATTTATTTCGCTTGTGCTAGCTCCGGTTAGAGAGTCCGCCGACTTTCATCTTAAATATTTCATGATGTGCTCGGTGAGCCAGCCCGCGCACGCAGTTAGCGTTTCCGTATGAACAAAGCGAGAGAAAGAGAAACAAGATATAAAAGAATAAATGCTAACCAGTAGACGCTCTTGTCGGCTATGCTATGCTGGGAGCAAGAAGAAAGGGCAAAAGTTTTTAATTGAGGATCGAAAGCAATCTTGCTTGAAGCGCAGAATGTTATTTCATGCGGCATATAAACGCAAGAACAGATGGGTTCTAGCAGAATTTCTCATTTCCAAAGCACGATTGCACTCGTGGCCAGCAAGTTGATATTGTAATTTGAAAATTTTCAGTGAGTAGGTTTCAGAGTCTTTTCTATTTGCAGTTTTCAATTTATTCACAATGGGTGTTACTTCTCGGCTTAATAATTAGTTAAGATTGTAGTAAACTTGGTGGCCGAAAGACTTAGGTGGTTTTGAGGCCCACATCATGTTCGTTTCACCGCCTTGTTGCAGAGTATGCTTAACTTTCCATATAGGCATGCTTTTCCTCACTCCCTCCATTTTTTCGATTACGTTCGAGCAAAGGATACTGCAAAATTAAACTGATTCATCTATCTAGGGATAGTGAGCAATGAATTATTCAATGTTCATCCTCACCGTCGTGCATTGTGTGCCACTTTGTGGATTCCTAAAAAAACAGGCGTAACTGCGATAAATGTGACTCTGATAGGGCTAAAGCATGACAGAATCAGATTCAGTGTCTACAGGTTCTACCTTCTTATTTTATAAAATTTACCTCACACGTTCTCTGTAACCCTTGTAGACCCGTTTCAGTTGATAGAATCTGAATACTAACACCAGAGACGTGAGTTTGCACTGATGCGATGAGCCACTCGTTTGTCTTTTCCTTTAAGGTTTGCCTTTTTGTTTCTCTGTAGGAGGCTTCAGAACTTAGCGGGGCCGCATGACCCATGATTCAACGAAAGGAGGTGTCTACAGAAGAAGCAACGTGAGAAGTGCGATGTTGAAAGGGGGGGAGGGACCATGAAACAAGGGTACACACTTGATCGGGATAAGGGAAAGTTCGCTCTCAAGAGTTCTGCCGTGGCTACGAACACCGAAACTTCGATGAGCGTCGCAGGGAGTGCCCGACCTTTGATCCTGAGTGGCCGTAGTAATCGATCGCGATGCTTCTGAAGCCCAGCCACAAGAGACGTGCGCCGGAGGCGACAACTAAGATGGATGGTGACACGGGAAGGGGGTGGGGGGTGGGAGCTTATTCGAGCGTGAAACGACTGGCTGCTCGCCGCCAATATTGCTGTCGTGCACTTCTCAAGCTCCAGCTACGCCGAATAGCTCAGGTCGGCGTAGTGAAGGAGCCCGTCCTTTTTGATTCTTCGAGTCATATACGATGTCCAAGACTTCGCCTTTGTCGTCGTAGGTGTATTTATGGAGAGTACCATAAACAGTAAACCTCGATTGCGAAGCACAATAGCTTGCTTTGGCCATGGACATTCGGGTTCTTTACACTCTGCCAACGTTGCTTAAGTGCCTTAGTTGGCGTTTTTATCCCCATGCCACAAAAGGTCATGTGGTCGTGTGGGTCGAACAAGTGTGCAATTCATAGTGAAAGTCCAGCACGTATATTCTGCCTTGTTATTTCTATATTGAGTAGCACAAAGCTACGTGTTGCTTTAGTAACTTTTTCTGCACTTGTCAGCAAGCAATCATTTATATAGTGAATGCTTTTTGACACTTCGTCACCTATTGAGTGACCAATCACGTATTGGCTCTAAGCATCGTTTCTTTTTACCGTTATTGTTACACCTGTATTGAAGAGAAAAAACGTAACACACTTGTGTGCCCTATATCTAGCACATCAATATCTGCAATCTGGATTCGCAACCTATGTAATCACTGTAGAGTCGAGTGGTATAAGCAAAGAAAAGGGGCAGACAGGACTCGGCGTGACGTTTGATACTGTGCTGATAAGGCGTAATACAGAACCATGCACTGGGCAGACAAATCCAGTTTGGAAAACACAATCATGGGTGTATATGTAGATATATAAAAGAGCTAGCGTGTTTAAGGTGCCATCAATATCTGTCATTCAAATAATTATGGCGCAATACTCGCACAAGAGTGCGAAATTTAGGTGGCTCTTGGCGCTGCAACAATTTTTTTCAAGGTATTCTTTTGTCAATTAAGCGAAGTGGAAATGCTATGCGCTATAGCGAAGTGCTGAGCACTGTAACCGAGATAAACATTGGTGTGCTTGGGAATGTATTGGAAATGTCTCGGCAACAGAACCCGAAGCTACGCTGCACTGGCGTCAGTCAAACCGTTTCAGGCCACGCTACAGAGCGTTCGTGTTAACCTTGCTGACGACTGTACATGCACATACATTATGTTGTTTTCTCTCTAGGTAAATTGAGTCCCCCTAATTGGCATTCCATGTGAGAGACTGATCATAAAATGATTTTCTTTTTGACATTTGTTAATTTCCCGAAATGGGTACACCTTGCACCCCTCCGCCCACTGCGAAGGGCAAGATTTTACCGGGTGAGAAACAGGGAGGAGCCAAATCCTTTTATTTGTACACTTTTCTACAGTCACTACGTGATTTCCGCAGACACCTGAACATAGCAAGCTAATGTGTGTACACAGTATGAGGATTAATGGTGGAATTTTTTCTTCATCTCAAGTTTTTCCGCGTTTTCCCGGGCTCCTTATCTAAGTGGTGCGACGAGTATGAAAACAAAAATCACCGCCATACGCACAAAGTCAATGATGTTAGAGGAGCTTGCTCGGAGGTGCACGGGCGTTTCTTGGCGAGACCGTTTCTGTATAGGAAGGCTTGCTAACGTGTCAGCGTTTAATGTGTACGTCGAAGGCAGCGTTGTCATGGCAAGTTCCGCGGCCGGCAATGCACAGAGTTGGCCACGTTGATCAGCACGTTAACTACCTGCTAACCACCAGGTTAGGACGCTTGGGAGGATATTGGTACCCGTGCGTAACACTCATCGTAAGAACCTGTCACGTTCCGTGCTGCCGTGCCTACGAAGCGAAGAGAACGAAGTGGACGTAGCCGCGAAGAGGCGAGCGTGCGGGTTGCCGAAAACCGACGCCTCCACTCTAAGTGGTGGCGCGATCTAGTGAGGATTGTTGGAACTACCGGAGAGGCAACCGGAGCGGCGACCTTGAGCGGCAACCTGGGAAGTGTGCACTGGCCACAAAGGTGTACACGCCGGCGGCAGCCGGACAAGGCACGCGCATAATAAGTTTGCCGAGCAAGGTGCTAAAAACCGAAGCGGTTAAGTACATCAACAGTACTTTTTCTGGGGAAATTGCCGTGACTCGCTCACCGCTGTTAGTTTACCTCTGAAGGACTTGCGTCAGCTGCACTGCTAAAGGAGCCATGCCATGGTCACGAAATTGTGGTTTTTGCGAAAAAAATAGAAAAAGAGGTTCTATTTCAACTGTACTTATATAAAGAATGAACTGTATAAGAGTATTTCATTGTAAAATGAAGCATAGCAGTGACCAGCAATAATTCTCACCCACCTCTGGCGGCCGCATTTTGTGGTGACGTGCGTGACATCATGTGTTGCATGGAGTGGAGCCGTTGTCTTATACCAAATTTTCAGCCGCAGCGAATCGTTCAGTTTTCAATGTCATTGCAAGCTGAAGAAAGCTATAATAGATCTACTGTATGCGCAGTTTACAGCGAAACAAAATCGTTTGCCGGCATATATGCGGTCGCAAAGCGTGTGCTTAGTTACGCCACAACTCGCGAGTGCGTTATTGTTGTCACACTCTCTGGCCACTTTCGCATTTATGAAAATATTCATTACAAGTTGAGTGCTTAACCAAATGAGCTAAATTTTCGCCAGCTTGTTTGTGAACATCCAAAAATAATTTCTCAAACTCATAATATCAGCCAAAATTTATTTTCGTGGCCTCTTTAGTGCGGGATCAGGACCGATTGTACTTGGTCACCGACTAACGTCTAATGGTGCCAAGTCTCACGGGAACTGATTCGTGGGAGAAAAGTCAGCAAAATAGCAATGGAAGACAGTGACATCGGCCGACTATCTTTCGCTTGGTTAAACAAGCGGATATATTGTTGTAGCTTTGAGATAAAAACAAAGGAACTTTTTTCAGAAGTTTCAGACAAATTAATATTAGCAGGCCAACTTACTTTCGCATATGAGGAACAAATTTGATTTTTTTTGCGCTCAACTTGTTGTATATCTCAAGAGAGGCGATTAAATTTTTTCAAAATATAGCACCCTTCTTTTTCAGTGTTATCGCATTTTCTTAGGTGACTAAGTGTTCGCGTCATTATCTCTAGATCTACGATTGGCCATTGATAGTTTTTTATTAAATGTCTCTCCTCAAGGACGACTACGTAACTACTTGGCATCGTAATCTGGGCGAGACCTCAGCCACGTCAAGTGACATGAGATCCCCAGTGTCCTTTTTTCAAGTTCTAACACATTGAATTCACAGTTAATCATGTGCCCTTAATTGACAGACCGTAAGCTTGAAAAAAAAGCCACTGCAATAAATCAGTAGCGCATCCATTCAAACATGTAAACAAGAGATTCTGGGTCCTACAGGATCATCTCGTTGATGAAAAAATTAAATTACAGTACCACGTTCTTTCCTTATAACTTGACAGTTGTGCGGATATTCAGTGCAGTGGAGCGTATCGGCTTCTCCATTTCTCTATGTTCTGCAAAGAGAGAGTGAGGTCGTAGTTACCCTGAAATAAAAAAAAAACAAGAAACAAAATCTGATCACCTACAGAAAAAAATCATACAAAATGAACCTGGCTGTTCACTGGGAAAGTTTCTTTCTTGCTATAACGTTAACAAGCACACGTTTCTGTCCGACTTGTATCCACAGTTGGTGGATACAAGCAGCAGATAACTTGACAGACAAGTGCGCATGTTGTTGCGACTCGCGCCGCCGACAGCTAAAAGAGCTCGCACACGGGCGTGACGAAGAGCCATGATGTCTTAGGACGCCCTTTGACGCTCTGACGCAATCATATGCTCTGACGTACACGTCTGCTGCTACTGGTAGCGCCGATTGGTTCTTTTATAGGCCCTCTGTAATCCTTACGTCAGTAGCCTCCAATCAGGAACCGCCACTGGATTGCACCCGAGGGTGAGTGGTATTGCTACGCGTTGAGTAAGACGCGCCGGGCTAGATGACGTCGACAGCATCATCGGGCTTGAATCGGACCCGTTGGTAAAGGGAGGTGACCGCGTGTTGCGTAAGACAACGTTTCTGAGGATTGCGTCAGCCTGGCTCGCTCACTGGTTTCGACGCTGGTTGCATTTGCAGAAGCTATGAAATTCGATTTAGTCTCCATGGCATAACAATGGTCACGTATCACTTGTCTTAACACTTGTCTCATTCCTGCCGACATGACAGGTCAATGAACCTACTGAAAACCTCAGCAAATCGGGTTGCCATGGTAACGACAATATGACTCTTAAAAAAAAAAACGTTCACCATCAACTTTCCTTCGAGAAGGGTCGTTCTGTGCTGTGAAGGTTTATGCCGTATTTTGCCTCAATAGTATTTGAATGCCCCCTTGATTGGTGGCAAAACTTTCCATCTGAAAGTTCCATAACAAATGGTTACTTATGATAGAGCCCGCCTCGGTGGTATAGAGCAGCTATGGTGCCCGGCTGCTGATTGGAAATTTGCGGGCATGATCGCCATTGCGGTGACCACATTCTGATGAAGGCGAAATTCTTAGAGACCATGTACTGTACGATGTCAGCGTACGTTAAAAAAAGACCAGATGGATTAAACTTTCGGAGTCATTAACTACAGCGTGTCTCATAATCGTATCATGGATTCAACGCGTAAAATCCAGATAATACTGTTATTGATTGCTAAAACCAGAAAGTAGGCCGGCGTTCGAAATATGTAGAACTGCAACGCCTGCTATGGCGGATACACGAAGTGGACGCACCAGCACTTTAGTGAATCCCCGTTTGCGTACTTTTGCAGTGTTCAACAGCTTCTAAAATATGCGGATTCAATTTGTTCTATTTGCTCTTTCAATTTCATGGCTGACAGTGCAGCGCACTTCGATGCACTGCTGAGCTAGGGGTCACGGATTCAATCCCAGTCGCGAGGGAGGGCAGCATTTGCGCCGAGTTGAAAGCTGCATAGCTTGTGCACCGAAGCACTCTGGGACCTTTCAAATAAACTCAGATAGATAGAGTCAAGCTACCGCCCGCAACTGCAGCGCATCTCATAATTATTGGCAAGTCAAAACTAGATAACAATATTTCTGTTGGCACACATTCGTGATGAAATACAAATTTTATAAGCCAGCTAGGCAGGAAAAAAAATTATGCGGCCAAAAAGGTGAGCACAGCAACAAAACAACTTGGTCAACACCGTTCCAAACCATAATAAAGTAACGGAGTGCAAAATGTTTCGCAAATAAAATAGAACAATTACTTCTGTGCGATGAGTTCTGTGTGATGACACGGCGATGTCAAATTCGAGTAGCACTAGTGACATTCGGCACTACCTTACGAGCAAAAGGTAACTTTACTAAAAATAAAAGAAAGGAAGAAAGAGAAAACAAGAAAAAAAAACAAAAACTTTTTCACTAATAACCTTGTAGCCTTTCTGTGTTGAAGCCTCATTTTTTTCAGATATGACAAAACTTACTGCCACGTCATTATAAGTGTCAGAACTGGAAAGAAATCTTTCAAAGTTAGGAAGGTAAACCTCCAGAGTGCAAATATAATCGTACTTAAAGCTCGAATGAACGTTACAAACGTTGCAGCTGTCTCGTTTTTCACGCGCGTAGGCAGCACTGTCCAGGAAGGAATGTCAAAAAACAACCATCATAAAATTGTCGACACGGTCGGAAGGTACTGTCACGTGGAGCCCTGAGGAATGGTTTCGCGGCTCCGCTCTTTTAAGATGTTGACAGCAGCGGCTTTGTTGAATTATGATGCGGGTCCCCTGACCTCGAACGAAGCTCGTCCCAATGACGCATCGAAGCATTTAGGTTTCGGGGTTAGTTCCGCCTTTCATTGTTTGCCGGGCGTCGGACAAGACTACTTGGGGGGGGGGGGGTCATTGTCCATGGCGGTGGTTTTGGTGATTGTGAACTTCATGTCAGGATCCGACCGTTATATGTTCAGAGTTTGAGAGTCTAGTATACAAGAAACACGTACACTAAGATGAGAATCTGACGACTACCCAAGCAGGCGAGTGCAGTTCTCGCACTTTTTCTTCTGGCGCACGTGTTTTTTGAAGGCTAGGTTACTCGTTCCAACCAAGAGGCCCAACCCCACACTCTTATACCCATGTCACACATAGCAACTTAAGTGCGCTTTGAGCGAGTACACTTAGCCGCTAGTGTTATTTACGCGCTGTGATAAGAGCAAGTTTAGTATCACTCCCGGCAAAGTACACTCGCCGGCAAGTGCGTTCCCCAACCTCACTTCACTGCGACGCCTGCGATGAAGTTTGTAGCCTCGTACCAGTGGCTTGGGCAGAAAGATGCAGTTGCCTAAAGTGGCGCTCATAATATGTTTAAATAATTATTTTTGTTATGATCATCATCATCATCAGCCCGACTACGTCCACTGCAGGACAAAGGCCTCTCCCATGTTCCGCCAGTTAACCCGGTCCTGTGCTTGCTGCTGCCAATTTATACCCGCAAACTTATAAAACAAGTAATAAAATACAACAATAGCCTCACTACTTTCACCATCAGGCTGTTTGCGGCCACGTCCGCTGGTGAGATGCGGCAGCACATGCACAATAATGGCTGCGCCCATCGCTTTGTTTACTTCCAGGTACACTTGCCGCTACTTGTCCACGCGTGCACGCACGATTGCACTGAAAAAGCCAATCAATCGAAGAAAAAAAAGTGCTCAAAGTCACGGGACGAGCGTGACGTTCCTCTGTGGCTTTGCCATTCATCTCTACCTAGCTTTCAGCGCTTTCATTGGGACGAGAAAAGAGAGAATGCGATTCCAGCGTGTGACAAATATTTGTAACTCCGCTCGTACCAGACGAATTCTTAAAGCTTTTGTGGCGTTGATTTCGTGAACCAATAAGCTCTTCCACTGAATTTTTTTCATGGTTACTTGAAAAAGTGTGTCAGGGTCCCTTTAAGTTGCCACTTGTCTTTCGCCCACGGGCGTAGCCAAGAGAAGGATGAAAGAGACTTTGATACCTTTGTGTCTGTATTGGCGAGCGGGTGCACGTGTGTGTGCGTGCGTGTGTGTGTGTGTGTGTGTGTGTGTGTGTGTGTGTTGTATGTAAACGCGTAGCGGTATCTCTCTGTTCATAATACAAGCTCTTTATTATGTTATCAACATATGCAAGTTGTAGAAGCTTCAGACGGAGGGAATTCCAGCAGCACGAGCCCTGCCCTCTCACAAATCTTCTTTTGGGGCTACGCCCGTGTTCTTTTCAATGGCGTAGCAAAGTGAAGAAAGGGCACAGTCTACTCCAGTACTGAAAACTTTTCCATCTTGCATGTGTAGATGTATTAACACACAAACAAAAAAGTTCTGGTTACTTCTCTAGCTGCGTTAACACTAGGGGACTACCTTTTTTGTTATGTTTTAGTGTTGTTAAAACGTTACCTGTACATGCTTTGTTTTTCGTTACGACATATATTTGCGTGCACTCACTGATATCACTGAAAGCGGAGAGAAAGTGCAGTGCAACAAAGTGAAGTTAACTTAGTGCGAAAAAAACAACAAATGAAAACGAAATTGGTTGAAAGATGAGCTCGTCAGTCATTGCACCTCCGTGCACTGGAGGTGACATTTGGTGGTGCCCTTGAAGAGAAGTTAACGCAGGGTATCTACGTTAAGAAGTTTAGTCGTGCTTTCACTTCGTGCCAGTCTTAAGTCGTTTAGGTTAAACACTGCTTTTCTAACGGAATTTGATCATCATGTGTCGGCGCGATCAATTTCTCGCGGTGACCGTGATTATTTTTTGAAAAATAGGGAGGAACGTTGTCATCGTCAGCGCCCTATTTCGCGCCAGTGGAGCCTGCTGCTGGCAGCGGTCGCTTGGGGAAACGGTGGGTACCGGCCAGCTTCTCATTAAAAAAAAAAAAAACGCCTCCTCGTTTCAGCCTTCTATTCCGGGCAGCTATAGTTTGTTATGTGTATAAGACTAACGAAGACACGGTTTCACTCATTTAGAGCGTGTTTTTACCATAGTAATGTCGAAAGTGCTTTCGTAGCCAGCTAGACGCACAAGTTTAAACACTCCAGAGTGACGGTGATATGCTTTGACAAAGACGTGGGTTGACATACCAAGAGAAAAAGAGTAAGATAACGCTCCAGTGAATCGGATGCCGGACTCATCACTCAAAAATATCACTGGTCAATGGCAAGGCAACAGTTACAAACAAACAAACAAAAAAAAAACTTCCCTAGTCTGAGCCGGTATTCGAAAAAAAACATGTGAGGCTGAAACCATCGTCATAGAATTATTCATCAACTAACGTTGTGGGACATATCATGTGTGAAACCAGTTAACCAACGGAGCAACGGTCTTACGAAAGTGCAGTTTTGCGAATTAGGTTCATGGCCCATTGAATAATCGCAAGTATTAAAAATAGTATCTGGGGTTTCACGTCCTGAAACCATGATATGATTATTCATCATCATCATCATCAGCCTGACTACGTCCACTGCAGGACAAAGGCCTCTCCCATGTTCCGCCAGTTAACCCGGTCCTGTGCTTGCTGCTGCCAATTTATACCCGCAAACTTCTTAATCTCATCTGCCCACCTAACCTTCTGTCTCCCGCTAACCCGCTTCCCTTCTCTGGGAATCCAGTCAGTTACCCTTAATGACCAGCGGTTATCCTGTCTACGCGCTACATGCCCTGCCCATGTCCATTTCTTCTTCTTGATTTCAGCTATGATATCCTTAACCCCCGTTTGTTCCCTAATCCACTCTGCTCTCTTCTTGTCTCTTAAGGTTACACCTACCATTTTTCTTTCCATTGCTCGCTGCGTCATCCTCAATTTAAGCTGAACCCTCTTTGTAAGTCTCCAGGTTTCTGCCCCGTAGCTAAGTACCGGCAAGATACAGCTGTTATATACCTTCCTCTTGAGGGATAGTGGCAATCTACCTGTCATGATTTGAGAGTGCTTGCCGAATGTGCTCCACCCCATTCTTATCCTTCTAGTTACTTCAATCTCGTGGTTCGGCTCTGCGGTTATTACCTGCCCTAAGTAGACATAGTCTTTTACAACTTCAAGCGCACTATTACCTATCTCGAAGCGCTGCTCCTTGCCGAAGTTGTTGTACATTACTTTCGTTTTCTGCAGATTAATTTTAAGACCCACCTTTCTGCTCTCCTTGTCTAACTCCGTAATCATGAGTTGCAATTCGTCCCCCGAGTTATTCAGCAATGCAATGTCATCGGCGAAGCGCAGGTTACTAAGGTATTCTCCATTGACTCTTATCCCTAACTGTTCCCATTCTAGGCTTCTGAAAACCTCCTGTAAGCATGCGGTAAATAGCATTGGGGAAATTGTGTCCCCCTGCCTTACACCCTTCTTGATTGGTATTCTGTTGCTTTCTTTATGAAGCACTATGGTAGCAGTTGATCCCCTGTAGATTTCTTCCAGAATGTTTATATACACTTCATCTACGCCCTGATTCCGCAGTGTTTGCATGACGGCTGATATTTCTACTGAATCAAACGCCTTCTCGTAATCTATGAAGGCTATGTATAGCGGTTGGTTATACTCTGAGCATTTCTCTATTACCTGATTGATAGTATGAATGTGGTCAATTGTTGAGTAGCCTGTTCGAAATCCTGCTTGTTCCTTTGGTTGATTGAATTCTAATGTTTTCTTTACTCTGTTAGCAATTACCTTTGTAAATAGCTTGTATACTACAGAGAGCAAGCTTATCGGCCTGTAATTCTTCAAGTCCTATGATATGATTATTAGAGGCACCATAAGGATAAGGCTCCGAAAATATCGACCGCCTCTTTTCATTAACGTGCATTTACACCACACAATGCACGAAATTATCGGTAAGAGTGGTCCAGCATAGAATGTCGCTAGAGGCAACATTTCGTAAACGGTGGGGCGCCTATACAACGAAACGGCCGTGCTAACGAGTGACCTCTCGCGTATCGGTTATACCCATATAACATTACAACACGTGTGATGCCGACATCGAAATGACCTTTAAAACGATATTTCAATCTTTCAAGACGAGTTATGCACCTACGACTGCCTTCATTAGCAGCGTTTGTACAGGAGTAGCTGAGTAAGCTCCAAAATATACGAGAAAGAGTGAAGGTAGTGCCCACAGAATTCGAAGCTTTAAACGAAGACAAAGAAAAAAAATGGCCCCATACCTACATGTTTCACTTCAAATGTCGTCGAAAGACGATAGTCTTGCGTCTAGAGAGAGTGAACAAAACGTTTATTTGATGCTTTGTGCGATAAAATCTATGAATTGTATTCTGGAATCACTGCGTCGGAGAGTCTCAATACGTGCACCGAAGGTGAACGAGCGCATCGAGGCATGTTAGACACGAGCGCTATCTGGCAGTTTTCTTCGAAAACGAAGGAAGGCGTGTGCACCTCTCTTGGAGGCGATAAGGTGTAGAACGCAAAGCGACGTGCAGGTGCCACCACCGTGTCGTCTTAGCAAAGCGTTGGAAACACTTGCCTTTTTGAGCATGGCGTTGTATTGTCAGCGCAGCGTGATAAACGCTACGGTCCTTAGAATTACTTATGTATGCCTGTTCTAGTACAAATACACACCTACAAAATATTGAAGTGTTGCTATGGTACCTCAGATATGCGCAATAATTGCTTTTTAATTGACAATTGCACAAGTATGAACGCTGAAACTTAAGCAATATTGGTGGGCGCTGCTGATGGGGTTGAACGTTAGGTATATTGCTTAGGCCGTTTAGGGTATTGGTACGGCGGACAGACAAAAATACAGACAGAAAGACAGACCAAAACTTTTGCGTTGAAGTACCCCAAGAAAGACTATCGTCTTTAAAAAAAGTGAGGGGAGGGGAAGGAGAGTGAGGGGGAATAGTTAGCCGTGATTTTGATGAAACGTACGCGAGTACTATTGTAGGGTCACACGAAACAGGTCGACAGTAATGCAGTTCAGCCCGTGTAAAGAATCGTTGTCAGAGTGGTGGTGTGTTCGGCTGTGAGCTGTGTGACTAGGTGTGAGCGTACTCTCAGTCTATGTCTTTCTCTCTATCTTAAATGTGAAGCATTTCTCTGTCTGTCTTTGTCTGTCTGTCTGTCTGTCTGTCTGTCTGTCTGTCTGTCTGTCTGTGTCTGTCTGTCTGTCTGTCTGTCTGTCTGTCTGTCTGTCTGTCTGTCTGTCTGTCTGTCTGTCTGTCTGTCTGTCTGTCTGTTCACCCGTCCATCAATCTGTATGTCTGTCTGTCCATCCATCCATCCATCCGTCCATCCGTGGATCCACCCGTCCGTCCACTTGCGTCTCGGCGGTCTCACCATCACTTGCTTGACTTGGGGTAAACCAAAATTAGTATGACAGGGTAAAATGGTTTGACAAATATGACTCGCTGGTCACGACATAAATCATGTCACTATCTCGTCGCGTACTTCGTCAAACACTTTCCAAAGAAAAAAAAACAGTGGTGCATACCCGGGGGTGGGTATGTGTCACTGGTATGTGGGTATGTGCCACAGGTATTTGACAGTTCATCTACCCAGGAACGTCGAGAACACACATAAAAACCTGACATTGGTACCGTTGACCCGATTAATGCAAAGAATAAATGTTAGGGTCCCTGCAGGGATTGAACTCCAGTATTCTGTGTGACAACGAAGCATTCTACCAGAGAACCACGCCAGGCCTCGGAACTACTTTCCAAATAAACCATAATAATATTGTAAGATGGCGTCGAGAACACTCGAGACTCTCCTTTTATTGACTCGAGTATGTGCCCCACAACCTAAACTTGACTGGTGATGATGAGTATTTACAGATGAAAAGATGGGACGCATAAATAATGCTCACACTTATTTTCCCCGCGCACTTGAGCGGCCGGCCCGGCCGAGACTTAGGCGGGAAAGGTACGGCGCACAAAGGGTTTAAGACGGTAAACGTGGACAATCTCGGAGGCACGGTAACGACGGTCCGAGGAACCCTCGACGGGAGTGACAAGGTAATTGACCGGAGATGTTCTTTCACAAACAACGTAAGGTCCTAGAAAGCGAGTCTGAAACTTTTCACACAATCCGGGTGTGCGAACAGGCGTCCAAAGTAGTACTTCATCTCCAGGACGGAAGGTGACGTCTCGACGAAAGCTGTCATAGCGTTGCTTGCAGTCTTCTTGACTGGCCTCCGTGTTGAGTTGAGCACGTTGCCGTGCCTCAGCAAGCCTTGAGACGAAATGTTCTAGCGTAGTCGTCGACGTTTTTGTCATTACATTGAAGAAAGAGGCGTCAATGGTGAATGTCGGTGCACGACCATAGACGAGGAAGAAAGGTGAATACCCGGTGGTTCGTTGAACAGCGGTGTTGTGTGCAAATGTTACGAACGGCAAGATTTTGTCCCAATTATCGTGGTTCGGTCCGATGTACATGGATATCATGTCGATTAGAGTCCGGTGGAATCGCTCTGTCAGCCCATTTGTCTGCGGGTGGTAAGCGGATGTGGTCTTATGAAGTGTGCCACAAGTGTTTAGAATTTCGTCAAGAATTGTCGACATGAAGGCCTTGCCCCGGTCACTCAACAACGTGCGAGGTGCACCATGACGCAACACAATGGCTTCTAAAAAGAAGGCGGCAACGTCTGAGGCGGAGCTAGTGCGTAGAGAAGCGGTCTCTGCGTATCGTGTGAGGTGGTCGATGGCTGTGACGATCCAGCGGTGGCCCGCTGGCGTTAAGGGAAGTGGCCCGACGAGGTCTATTCCGACAACGGCAAAAGGTGTGTCGGGACATGGAATGGGCTGTAATAAGCCAGCAGGAGCTGAAGTTGGTCGTTTCCGGCGTTGACAAAGTGCGCAAGAAGCGACATAATTAGCCACAAAGGTAGAAAGACCAGGCCAGAAGAAACGGCTCCTAACGCGGTTGTAGGTCTTTTGAAATCCCAAGTGTCCAGCTGATGGGTCGTCGTGCAATGCTTCGAGAACTTGTTTTCGCAGCGAATGGGGAAGTACTGGCACCCACTGATGCCCATCCGCATTGTAAGTATAGTGCTGCAGGACATTGTTCTCTAGCTTGAACAGCCGTAGCTGACGACGTAGTCTGGCATTAGGTGGAGAAGGCGAGCCATTCAAGTATCCGATGATGCGGTTACAGTAGGGCTCGTCACGTTGGTACGCGGCAAACTGGGCGCGGTTGTTTAAAGGTAGCGACCCAGCAACTGCCAGGGGTGATAACGTGAGTGAGCAGGAAGCCGCTTGATCACCTGAGGGGCATTCGGGATGCGTGGTTGGAGATGAAAGTGCCAGAGGGCAGCGAGAGAGAGCGTCAGCATCCTGATCCTGTTTGCCGGACCTGTACACAACGTCAAAAGTGTACTCTTGCAAACGCAGGATCCAGCGACCGAGGCGCCCAGACAAATTCTTCAGCGAGGACAACCAGCATAGGGCATGGTGGTCGGTAACCACAGTAAAGTGGCGTCCATACAGATAAGGTCGAAATTTCTGGATGGCCCAAATGACAGCGAGACATTCCTGCTCTGTTATCGAGTAGTTCTGCTCTGCGGGTGTTAGTGCGCGGCTGGTATACGCAACTACTCTCTCACGTGAAGTGTCGTCGCGCTGGAGGAGGACAGCACCGATTCCGTGGCCGCTGGCATCTGTGTGCAGGAAAGTGGGTGCACTCTCATCGAAGTGACGGAGGACGGGGTCTGATGTCAAAGCACGCTTAAGGGCTTGGAAAGCACACTCGCACTCGTCAGTCTACGTGAAATCCGTCCCTGACGTCAGAAGCTTGTGTAACGGCCCTGCAATGGCAGCAAAGTGACGGATGAAGCGGCGGAAGCCTTAAGACGCCAGGCCCACGAAACTTCGCAATTGTTTTTGATTGCGCGGACGTGGAAAACTAATTACGGCAGCAACCTTGTCGGGGTCGGGTCGAACGCCGTCCTTGCTGACAAGGTGACCCAATACTTTGATGCTTGTGCTGGCGAAGTGACACTTTTTTGTATTGAGCTGTAGGCCAGCGTTCGATATGCACGTTAGAACTTCGTCCAAACGCTTAAGGTGCTGAGAAAAAGTAGAAGAATAAATGACGATGTCGTTTAAATAACATAAACAGGTTTTCCACTTGAGACCACGTAAGACAGTATCTATCATGCGCTCAAATGTTGCTGGAGCGTTGCATAAGCCAAAGGGCATGACGTTAAATTCGTAAAGCCCGTCAGGCGTCGCAAACGCTGTTTTCTCCTTGTCTGCTTCGCGCATAGGTATTTGCCAATACCCGCATCGGAGGTCGAGGCTGGAGAAATATTCTGCGCCTTGTAGGGAGTACAGGGCATCATCTATGCGTGGCAACGGATATACGTCTTTTTTCGTGATCTTATTGAGCGCTCTGTAATCAACACAAAAGCGGACAGAGCCATCCTTTTTCCGGACCAACACCACAGGAGACGACCAGGAGCTGGATGAAGGTCGAATAATATCCCGTTTGAGCATGTCGGCGACGTTTTTCTCGATGATTTGCCGTTCAGCCGAAGAGAGACGGTATGGGCGGCGGCGTACAATGGAGCTGCCTTCGGTTTCGATGCTGTGCTCTGCAACGGAGGTGCGGCCCAGAACTTTGCAATGTACATCAAACGAAAGGCTGTGCTTTTGGAGAAGGTCTAAGAGGTCTCTCTTTTGCTCGGCAGTGAGGTGAGGACTTATGGTGTCATTTAAGGTAACAGTGGTAGCCTTGATATCAGTAGTAGCAGACAAAGGCGGTGATTCTGCGTGAAGGTGAATCAGTGAAAAGGACTCACTGTCAGCGAAGCAGCTCACAGCAGTGCCCCGAGGCAGCATCACTGGTGAAGAAGTTGGATTCAAGGCGGTGACCAATGCTTTACCGTCGTTAAACCGCACAAGGCCGGGTGCTATGGTAAGCCCCGCAGGTTTCGAGCGAACTGATGGAGCTATGAACACGTCACCATTAACTATAGTATCCGAAGCGATCGTTAGAAGTTGTTCATCTCCTGGCGAAATGAAACAATCAGTAGCAGCAATGAAACGGAAGCTGTATGGATCGACATCTGATGAACTCTCAGTAGCTGACATTCGAATGACTCGCTGACGACACGATATGAAAGCTGATGCCGAAGAAAGGAAGTCCCATCCTAAAATTACTGTGTGAGTGCCCAAAAGAAGTACAAGAAACTGAATGTGGTGAATGATGCCATCTATGAAAACACGGACTGTGCAAACACTTGAAGGCTGAATAGGGACTCCATCTGCGCAACGAAAGGGAGGACCATCGTAGGGCGTCCTAACTTTTTTCAAGCGGGCACAAAAGTCTGGACGAATTACGGAATGTGATGCGCCTGTGTCCACCAGTGCCTCTGTCTGTATACCTACAACATACACCAATAAAACATTCGATGGGCGGTCCGGAGGAGTTTGACGCAGTTCGAAAGATGCAGCTTTCCCTCCCGAAGCTGCACTGTTCAGTTTTCCAGTTGGCGGTCGGGAATTGAAGTAGAAGGTCGGAGAGGAGAAGAAGAACGCCGCATCGGTGAAGGTGAGCGACGACGTGAGAACCGGGAACTGCCAACTGGGTCAAAGTTCTGCGGAGACGGCGACCGACGTGTGCTGTTCGGATACAGCCGACGATAGGGAGGTCCAGTCGCGTAGAAGTCGTCCCGTTCAAGGTTATCGTAGCCTCGTCGTTCGTCTTGCTGACGGCGTCGGCAAAACCTTGAAATATGACCACGGATGCCGCAATAAAAGCAAGTCGGCCGCGAACTGCGCCAGGCGTTGTAAGGCTGGGAAGATGGTCGCGGTGCGAGTGAGTTGAGCGAACCATGCACTTCGGGCGCTGGTAGCTGCATTGGGCTTTGCTGGGGTGCAGGCGTCCTAGCAGCAACCTGAGCATACGTTGGCATGGCCACAGGATATGAGCTCGAAACAGGTGTGACAGTCATCGAGGCCAGGCTCTGGTGGGGCGTAGGTGTCGTTGCAGCAACGTGAGCATAACTGGGCATGGGATGTGAACTCGGAGCTGGTGCACTAGTCATCAAGGCCAGTTCCTCCCTCACGACGTCTCGCAAACTAGTGGCGGGTGGCGTCGTTCGGATATCGAGGTGGCGAGGTGAAGCCTGTGCGTGAAGTTCCTCGCGGATGATAGAGTGGATCAGTGCACGTAGCTCTGTTGTATCTTGACTTGAGCTCAGATCAGACATATCAGGTTGTATCCGAGTGGTCTGAAGCTCCTCAAGGCGCTGACAGATAGCGACAACATCGGCTACGGTTTGAGGATTTTTCACCACAAGCGCATTAAAAGCGACAGTCGCAATTCCTTTTAGCAGGTGGCGCACACGGTCGTTTTCCGCCATATTGTTGTCGATGCGGCGGCAAAGGGCGAGAACATCTTCGATGTAAGAAGTGTAAGACTCGCCAGGGCGTTGAACACGTGCGCCAAGCCTCTTTTTGGCGATATCCGAGCGCACTGACGGGTTGGCGAAAATCTGGCGGAGCTGACGTGTAAAGGCGGGCCATGTCGGAAAATCTGTGGCGTGGTTGAAAAACCACGTTTTTGCGACGCCGCTCAGGTAGAATGCAACGTGGGTGAGTTTCACAGGCTCATCCCAGTTGTTGATAACACTCACGAGGTCATACTCCTCTAGCCAGTCTTCAACGTCTTCACCCGGAAGCCCTGCGAACAGCGGAGGATCCTTTTGAGGGCTGGTGACCAGGTGAGAAGGGTTTCTTGCCGGTGGGAGCGGTGGCGAAGCTGGCACGCTGGACTGGGCGGCTTGCGACATTACCGGACCCAGGTCGTTTAAGCGGCGGCCTGAACGGAGCTCCAGGGATGTGTTCTAGAAGACGCTGGGGTGTCCGAGAACGCGAGAGGACGCAGGAACCGGGCAGCACTCTCCACCACTTGTAAGATGGCGTCGAGAACACTCGAGACTCTCCTTTTATTGACTCGAGTATGTGCCCCACAACCTAAACTTGACTGGTGATGATGAGTATTTACAGATGAAAAGATGGGACGCATAAATAGTGCTCACAATATTCATGAAACGCAAATTGTGGTTGCAGTGCTGGCTTGCAGTGCGTACACTGCAGCCGTCACGTCGGATTAACATCAATTGTAGTCAGGTGCCATCCGCTTAAGTTTATTCATGTAGCAGTACCCAGAACTACGATCCTCGCGAGCAGCAGCTCTTTATATCAGCTTACCGCTTCTGGTGTTGCTGATATCTACATTGCTGTTGGCATCGTAACGCAACCATAAACAACTGGTGATATAAAACAAATGTGGCTATTGCACGCATGTCTGTGGGTGAATTTGTACATAACTTTAGCGCTAGTTCGTAATGTTTCGCTCAATAAAAACTTACGACACAGACAGCTTGCATTTCTATCTTTAAAGCTCCCTCCACTGTGTAGCGTAGCATACCACTTGACCCAAGCTGGTTATCAAGCCTGCCTACCCTTTTTCTGCTGTTCCTTACTTCCTTCTTTTGCCTCCACTGAGACAGCCTGACACTCTATCTGCCAACAGTTGGTAGACCACTCTTGGCAGACCGAGTGCTGTGCTGCCTCAGTGGATCGGCCCAGATTTTTTCTTTGTGGTATTACAATGACGGACAGAGGGATAAATTTCTCAAGTCTCGTAAAATAGTGCTACACTTCAAAAGGAAAGAGTAGGTGGAGAACCGCAGTCATAAAAACTCAGTCATGCAAAAAGTTCTGCTCGTTGAAGAGTGTATGTAGAAAATAATATCAAACGAGAGGTAAGGAATTTAATGAATCGAAAGTAGGTGAGAACCACAAAACAAATGTCGGGATCGCTCTACGCCACACAGGCTCTAAGAGAAAAGGGGAATAGAAAAGGCGAAACGCAGTGTTTCGAGTGGAGCAGGTGCACGGCGCTAATGGGCACCTGGTCAGTGTTTGCATGTAGAGACTTCAAGGCAGGCAGCGTTGTTGCGTGGCCACAATGTAGTACCTGCTGCGTCCAACAATTGCGTAAGAGCCCCTAATGCATATTCGTGCAAGAGTTGCCCCTTTGCACGGAGCCAATTACGTGCTTTCCCAAGCGGTTAACACCACAGCTGAGTCCACGCCCGTTCATTCCGCTGCGGAAGGAGAAGCTTATTGCGCGCCAATTAGCGTCATGAGGCTCAAGATGGTTGTTCTTGTGCTAATTTGTGCTTGTACACCTGCACCGCGGCGCCCCCAACAGCGCGTACTATACCAAGGCGTGTACAACCTTTGCGCTTTTGCCGAGTAAGAGACAGAAAACGGGTAAAATTCACACTGCCACTCATGATACACTTTGCGACTAGTGCTAATCACAGCTGTTACACGCCGTGCATGCCGGAATCACCATACTGCAACCCATCATTCGCAAGCGCGCGCACGTGCACACACACACACACACACACACACACACACACACACACACACACACACACACACACACACACACACACACACACACACACACACACACACACACACACACACACACACAACATTGATCAGAATCGCAACAAACGATCGTCACTATACACGCGTACCTGGGATCATTCTCATTTACAGAGATTCTGTTTAACATTATCTGTTTATTTAGCTGCCTCTCGTTCATGCCTATATTTTCCTTTATCTGCGCGAGCACCTTACTAGTTTAGTCGACATGACCAAGAGATAACAAGCCTTGCGTCATATATAAAGGTAAGCCCATCATGAGAAGGGTTCACGATGAAGCTGTTTTCAATGTATGAGGGAAATATTCGTAGGTTATGTCAGAGAAATTATTACTCCCTACTCACCAGAGTCAAGGAAGAGAAAATATTACTAAATGATATACCATAAAATGATCACAGATGCTTCCTACAAACATTACTAGTGGTACTAAAGCGGACAAATAAAAGCAGTGAAATCGAGCTATTTCACAGTACTAAAAACACTATGTAACCATAGGCACGTCGTAGGAGGAGGCACCAGCAACGAATTTTAATTTGCTCAAAACGCAAACGACTCATTTGAAAGCGATACCGCGATGTCGAGCTTAGTAAACGTGGCAGGTGCATGCCTCAAAACGTTGTATCTTTGAGCAGATTGTTAGTGAAATCACTCTGCATCATTTTCGTTCACCTCTTCAATGATGCAAGGCTAACAGCATCACATATTTGCTTTGGCGGAGGTCTTGGAGGAGTCATCAAACAAGAATATTGACCATCAGGGTCAGCGGTGATTTGTCACACCACAAGCGTGGTGAACACTAGTGATAAAAAAAGGAAACTTTAACGAGATGACATCCCCACATGACACCCTCTTGACGTCGAATATGCCAAATATGCGACGGCACTTTGAAGTCACTAGGACGTTACACGTGATTATCACGTGACACAATCCTTTGGTCAAAGAATGGCTGATACAGAAGCAATAATGAATTTGGTGAGGCACCAAAACCTTGCAAAGCCTTTGATCTTGGCGACAGTGCAGAGACGCATTTGGCTGAGAAGGTTCGCGGAGAGTGGCTGGAGAGGATCAGTGCATGGACTAAGAAACCGAAGAAGCCTGGATGCTGATGCTCTTTTCATCTCTTCAAGCAGTACTCTATGACTTTTTAGGTTTATATTTTTTAAATTATGATTTTTGAAAAAAAATTGATTGTGCCAGTGAATCTATTTTAGATGCGGAGCATCTAATACTCGAGGCTTGTAGTGCGGCGCCGTCCGCAAGCTTCCTCCTCCTTCTTCCACCATCTGTGCATCCCTTCCTCCTCTACACACCGCGCGCGCTTCACTCCTCCACCATCTGTGCACCCCTCCTCCTCTACACACCGCGTGCGCTTCTCCTCTTCACGAACATTCGCTAGCTGTATAATGTAGCGCGCATGCGCCGTCACGCTTCGAGAACATCGGCAGCTGACGCACGCGCATGTGCCGTCGCGCTTCGAGAACATCGGCAGCTGACGCGCGCGCATGCGCCGTTGCGCTTCTCCCCCTTCTCGAACATTCGACAGCTGACAGTGCATGCGCCGTCGCGCTGTATATATACTCAAGGTCGGCGCTCGCTCGCTCAGTTGCCGCTCGTCGGATGGTTTGTACGGCCCGTCGACGTCCAAGGTCGCGGTGAAATGAATTCCAACGAATCCACAAACACAATGATCGACGTCCCTTCGACCAGCGCCGCCCTTTCGCATACGTGTGTACGTGTTCACTCATTTAACACCCCCTCCTACAACCACGTTAACCAATTTAGCCATCGACCCAAGTAAGTCGCAATTTAACACCCCATTTCACAACCACGTTAACCAATTTAGCCATCGACCCAAGTAAGTCGCACTTTAACACCCCGTTAACCAATTATATGCTCCGCATCCTCCTCAGTGTTCCCCCGAGGGAAGCTGCGGGCAATTTTTTTAACAACTCCCAAAACATATCCAAATTGTGAGTCCCTCAAGCGTGCAGTGGAGGCGAACGAGCGCATAAAGTCGTGTCAGACGTGAGACATGAGTGCGATTTGGCAATTATCCTGGAAAACGAAGCGCGTGGCATCCGCGCCCGTCTCTGAGGTGATATGGTGTAAAACGCAAGGCGACAGGTCGGTGCCACCACCGTGTTGTCTCAGCAAAGCGTTCGAAACATTTGCCTTTTGTGCAAGCGTTGCATAGTCAGCGCAGCGTGATGAAAGCTATGGTCCTTAGAATTATTTATGTGTGACTTTTCCCGCAAAAAATACACATACAGACTATTGAAGTGTTGCAATGGTGCTTCAGATATGCGCTATAAGTGCTTTTTAATCGACAATCGCACAAGTATGAACGCTGAATCTTGAGCTATATTGGTTGGCGCTGCGGATGGGATCGGTCGTTTGGAGTATCGTTTGGTGTCGTTTAGCATACCGTTAAAGGCAGACAAACAGACAAATATACAGACGAACAGACAGACAGACCGAAATTTTTTCGCTGAAAGTCCCCAAGAAAGACTATCGTCTTTAAGAAAGCACCGTCCATTCCATCACCGATCCCACGTGATAGGTTACGCCAGGTCGCTATAGAGAACAACCAACAAGCCAGCTATAGCATTGTTTAACTACTTTTTTGATGTGCCTCTCATCCAGGGATTAGATTATTGTATGAAAAACCTCTTAGTCTTCAATATTATTAGTTTTTATTAGTTCTTGTTTGTTTCAGAAGTACAAAAATTAAAAGTGTTTGAATAATATGAATTATGAAAAACTCTTTGTCACTGTCTTTCACGAAGAGCCCTATCTGAATTTTTCTGAATCCGCACGTACGTCTACACGTTTGAATTACGACAATTCTGAAGTATACCTTGAATTTTCGACCTTTATTCTGTCATAGCCTTGCCTCAAAACAAATTGTTTCTCTCTGTTTCCGCTCTACTTCGTTGTTTTAGAATATTCATCAGAAACAATGTTTGTTTTAGTTAACGTATTTGGTTTGAAGTCACGCTGCCTGCAGCCAACTTAAAGGAGCACTGACATTAAATTTTGAGATCGAGATGTGCCCATCATTCGATCGTTTGGTATGGATAGGTCTTCTCGGCCAAATTTGAACGGCATCCGTCGTGTGGAAGTTATAAGTTATTTTAATTCGATGTCAAACAGCGTAAAAAAGTCAAGGAGAAAAAACGGAAAACAGACTGCCCTGTCACATCAACACTAGTGCTACGTGTTCGGTATGATACATTCTACAAACACCATCCTGAGTGACGATGCCCTAGTAGCGATGACGTGTATGATCCGAGTGTTTTTATCGTGGCGCCGACTGGTGCCGAAGCGCATAGACACACTCGCTCGTCGCGTCTGATCTTCGTCGGACCAGTTTGAATGATTTCGCGAAATTATCGAGATAAAAGCCACCGTTAAAAGAACGGCGAAAGAAGAGAGCATGATTAAACGTGTGCTTGTCGGTCAGCATGTCGCGGAATCGTGAGTGGCGGGTGAGTTGCAGTCGTCTAGTTCGAAGCACGGAAAAACAAAATGAAGGTGTTTTTTCATATCACGTAAATGTTACACGTCAACATGACCACAAGCTATCAAAGGCGGAATGGCGTATAGTCATATATGATCGCTAACAAGTAACATGCAGGTATCGTTGAATTTTAGTTCATCTGTAGACTCTGCGACCACGTAAGAGTAGAAATACCGTGTTAACCTCGAGAGGCTGGACAGGTGGGGCCATCTGGAGGCACAAAAAAGAACTTGGCAAGCAGAAAACGTATTTTATCACTCCACTGACAATATTCAAAAGATTGGTGCAAAGGTCAGCGTACATGTTGTAATGTCTACACTAAAAAAACTGTCCAACCTCTGCATCACCACGAGACCAGTTGCCATCAAAGAAAAAAATGTGGCGTGAAGCACTGGAACAACTAAGGTAACTGCACAAAAGAGATTGTGTAAAAGTGGCCACTTTCGTGTTGAAGACCTCACATTGGTGAGCAGGTCGGTGCTTGAACCACCACTTACGTGAACACGCGAACAGGGTGGAAAGAGGCAGTGATGGAAATTTGGCTTCCCGTTGGCACGAGTTGGGGTGCAAACGATTGTATGGAGCCGTGCACTGCTGTTTTCTATGACGCGGATCAGAGCACGCGTGAGGTTGTGGAGGGAGCCGAAATGCAAAGTGAGGGCAGCAGTTGCGTGAGCGTGACCTCACTTTCGTTGACAGAGAATGATCGATTGATTGATATGTGGGGTTTAACGTCTCAAAACCACCATATGATTATGAGAGACGAGTTGAGGGCTCCGGAAATTTTGACTACCTGGGGTTCTTTAACGCGCACCCAAATCTGAGCACACGGGCCTACAACATTTCCGCCTCCATTTGAAATGCAGGCCCCGTAGCCGGGATTTGAACCCGCGACCTGTGGGCCAGCAGCCGAGTACCTAAGCCACTAGACCACTGTGGCGGGGCTCGTTGACAGAGAAGGAAATGGCCTTTTTGGAAAGGGCACTGCATCTGGAGAAGTGATTAGTTGGAGAACGCTGGCAGACTGCACAGTTGTGTCCTTGGTCCTTTTAATTCTGCTACACGCTTATACATATACTTACATGTCTCATACTGATAATAGTGATAATAAATTCAGTTGGAAGTTTGCGCCCGTCTATGCCTGTTCGTCCTTCATCCAGGTAGATTGATTAAGTAGTAAACTCACAAAGTGGCTTGAAGGCGAAACATCGCAGACGCTAGATTGTGGTGCGACGATAAAATCCATCAAGAATGGCTGCTTCCTTGTGAAAATGGTGTATACTTATATACTGTTTATGCCATCTTGTGTTTAAAATAAATTGTGAATTCTTTAAAGCACGACACCCACTCAACTCTTATACGTATGTGATTCTTAAAGAGAAAAGGAGAGAAAAGTAAGCTCTGTAACTGTCTGCATCAGAGTGCAACACCTCAACCGGAGCTCACGAGGCATGGGGTAAGGTGTGATTAAAAGGATATGACTAAAGGTATAGAGATAGAGAGGGGCAAGGAGAAAGCGTTTCACAGGGGCAGCGAAACCCAGAAGCCAGGAGAAGATAGGAAAGATGGACACGGTCACAGGAGTCCCAGGATTGGGCACCACTCAGCGAGAGCTCTTGTTGGGGGCAGGAGATGGCGTTGGGCGAGCCAAACGGCCAGAGCTGCGCTGTCATCGGAGATTGTGGGAGCACAACCGGTCACCACGAAATCTATAGAGCGAGTCCGCACTCAACTCTACCTCCATTTCACAAGCTGTTGGCAGCATTGTGGAAGGTGTGGGCGCTGTCAGCCAATCATGAGAGAGCGCACTTCATTATTGTGTTCCTACACTGCAGGCATGTCGCGTCCGTTGATCCGACAAGGAGCCCCATTTGTGCGAAAGTAGGTGTGCTATGCTAATGGTCTCTTGATTTTTGCAGCAGATGGCACTTGGAACCTTTTGATCGTCACCTATGCAAGGAAGTGGGCATAGGTGACGACTGTGTACAGCTTTTGAGATAAATATGCCGAGAAAATACAGTTTGCACAGAATGGGAAGAGATAAGTAGCAACGACAGCGTCGAAATTATAAGGAGCTGAGACAGGGATGTCCTTTGTCCCCGCGACATGGGGAGGATCGAAACAGCGCTGGAAGGTAGCAAAATTGGGTTTGATATGCCACACAAACAGGCTGGTGTGATGGTTGAGCAGAAGCTTCTAGGTCTATTCTATTCAGACAATATTTTCCTATTTGCGGACAGTGAAGACGATATACAGTGGCAGGTAGATATATGTGGAAGGAAAGGCGAAGCTCTAGGACTATAATTTAGTGCAACAAAATGTGCATCAATAGTATTCAATGATCACAAAACCAGGTGGTCTCAATAAAAGAGCCAAAAGTTACTGAGGATAAGCGAGTAGAAGCACCTCCGAGTATGAGTAAATGAGGGAGATAGATATATGTATCTACAGGAAAAAAAACACCGGCACCAAAGGGAAAGACGAATGCTGCTATATTGAAGCAAAGAGCGTTATGGGGATATAAAAAAATTGACCCCGTGTCTGCATGTTACACTGCAAATGTCGTAGGAAGACGATAGTCATGCATCTGGAGAGAGTGAACAACACGTTTATTCGATGTTCTGAGATAGAAAATCGGTGAATGGTATTCTGGAGGCACTGCGTTAGGGTTTCTCGAGCATGCAGCGGAGGCGAACCAGCGCATCAAGTCACGTCGCACGTGAGACATGAGCGCTATCTGGCAGTTATCTTGGAAAATGAAGCGCTCGGCGTGCGCTCCCGTCTCTGAGGCGATAAAGTCTAGAACGCAAGCCGACAGGTAGGTGCAAAGGAATGGAAACACTTGCCTCTTCGTGCAAGCGTTGCATGGTTAGTGCAGCATGATAAACACTATACTCATTAGAATTACTTATGTATACCTTTTCTAGTAAAAAATACGCATACATATTATTGACCTGTTTTATGGTGCCTAAGATATGTGCATTAATTGCTTTTTAATTGACAATCGCACAAGTATGAGCACTGAACCTTGAGTAATATTGCTGGGAGCTGCGAATGGGGTCGGCCGTTTGGAGTATCATTTGGCCACTTTGGTGCCGTTTAAGGTACCTTTAAGGGTAGAAAAACAAACAAACGTACAGACAAATAGACCAAAATGTTTGTTTAAAAGGTCCCCAAGAAAGTCTTTAATATGTAGGAATTCCTTCGAGGTCTGTGGAAAGACGTAATGGTTCCAGGGATTACACTTGGGAACACTGTGGTGTGCATGAAGTCAGAGGTTCAATCGAAAATTGATATACATAAAGGGACTGTGGCACGTCTCACGTTGCACACTCACGGGAAGACGACGAATGAAGTGTAAAGGGGGATATGGCATGGATAGGCTTTGAAGTAAGAAACGCTCAGAGCAAAATGAGATTTTAAGAGAGGTTTGAAAAAATAAAGGAGAGTAGATGGGCAGGGGAGGTGTTCAGGTATTTGTATAGGAAGAGCGTGGACACAAAGTGGAGAAGAAGAACTTGGAGGCTCACCAGTAAATGTACGGCTGGCAATATGAGCGACACGACAACAAAAAAGCATTAGGCGTAAAGTCGGAGAGGCGGAGAGATTGAGAGGATTTATTGGATGACAGCGATCGAGAAGAAGCCTGCTTTCAGTAACTATACCAACTGGGCAAGAACTAAATAAGGCGGAAAGGTTTTAAGATTATTCAAAGGGAAGCGCTTCGCTGTTCGAAGCGAGGCTTTAGAACGTTGCTTTAGAAAGCGTATTCAGTAAAGCGAAATTCAGTAAAAAAAAATAGTAGCATACCCACGGGGTTAATGACGGAGACTGGGGCGAAGCATCCGTCCGTCCATTCGTTCTTGCTTCCGTCCGTCCACGCGTCCGTCTGTGTGACCATCCATGCGTCCATCCGCCCGTCCGTGCGTGCATCTGTTCGTGAATCCGCACGTTCATCCGTGCGTCCGTCTATGCGTTCGTCCATGCATCCACCCCTGCGTCTGTCTATGCGTCCATCCGTCCGTGCAGCCATTCGTGCGTCCGTCCATACATCTGTCTATGTGTCTGTTCGTTCATCTAGTCAACACTCTAAGTACCACCATTTCGCATCTTTTCACCATATATTTCGCATATAGAAGCACCGCCATCCAGCGGACAATCCAAGGTCTAAACGAGAGGTGGCACACGCATACTTTCTTGCGGCTTGCGCTTCGTATCTACTTCCAACCACCTCGAGTTCATGGTATATACTAGTTCATTGTATTCATGGCACTGCGGCTCAGTGCTCGCTAAACCTTTCGAAAACTAAGGAGGTTACACCCAGCGAGTATAACGTAGCAACCCTTTCTTGTCAGATAGTGCTCAATGTACATGCCAACGACTGCTAATGGGGATCGCAGCGTGCGCCTTAACTAAAAGCCGTATGCTCCTGTCTCTCATTCCCCATTAGCAGCCATTGGCATGTACATTGAGCACTATGTTTTATTGTTCAAAAACGCATAGAAGAAATCTTTCACCGGCACAACCTTGGATGTCAAAATGTTATACTTGTTACACACTACAACGGCTACGACGGATGAACGGGTGTCGCTATAAGGAGTTTCGCCCCTAAGAATTGTTTTCTACAGAAAATGCGACAAAATCGATCCTTTGGCAGTATAGTCTGGCACCACTTCGTAGGCACTGGTCTCATACGTGTTCTTGTCGACCGTGATGCGGGTTATTGCTTGATATTTATCAGCATGTGCCTCGATGGATGTACTCACGACGATGATATTTTGTTGTATACGGAGAGCTCTGTGATCAGCAACGCGGAGGCTCCTTCTCGGACGTATAATCATCTTGTATTCGCCTCAAGGTAAACGTGGCATGCGACTTGCTTTCATGAGTTGTCGTAGACGCTGCTCGCATTGGTTCTTGTTGTAGTTGCCATCTGTAGTCTATGCGGGGAGCCAACTCTTGCCCGTGATTGGACATCTTCGATATTACTGTCCGCCACCCTTCGTTTTCTTCGAGATCATCAT
Organism: Rhipicephalus annulatus; assembly: GCA_013436015.1. NCBI lineage: Eukaryota > Metazoa > Arthropoda > Arachnida > Ixodida > Ixodidae > Rhipicephalus > Rhipicephalus annulatus. The sequence continues at coordinate 186,791 of WOVY01001470.1, read as the reverse complement.
TGGAGACCTCTTCACCATACACGGTGACTCTCACTTTGTTAGGAAAATGAGGCGTTTCAGAAACGCCGACGGCTGCTTCCTTGCTACAACATATTCAGCGTTCGTGGCAGTGGCAGCAGCCGTGCATGTGCGCGTGTCAGCCCTCGATCCACAGACACCGATGTTTAGTTGGCCGTGCAGTAGGGAAAACTCGACTCCCCACCTTGATTGCGGTCCCGGATGACTCGTGGTAACGAGCTGGATCTTGTGGTACCAAATACTTGTGGGTATCCGGTAACACCTAAGATGTCCCCTAAAGGCGCTGTCAACTTGAGATGGTGAAAATTGGCTAACCCCCGTATCTCCACCCGTAGCTCCAACCAAGGATTATCCTCCTTGGGTGGAGCCCTTACTTTAGGGCCCCATAAGCTCGCGCCACACTCCATTACTGCTGGATCAGCCTACGCTGCCCCTGTGACTCTGAGCTGGTCAGCAGTTTCCCAGGAGGAATGTGATGGTAAAGGAACAGGGTGGCAGCCTGGTGGTTGTGGACATTCCCAGTTGCAGTCACATGTTCAGGGGTTCGCTCCACAATAGGTGCAGTATGAGGGATATTGTTTCGGGTGGAAGAGATGAAGGATGCAAAGGTAGGGGAATGAGTTAGTCGGAAGGTGCCGCCAGGCAACAGCGTCCCCTAGGATCAGTGACTTGTGTGGTGGTGGAAGTACATACAGTTTTGTCGGTAATACTGAAGTATGTCAGTGTAGTTTTGTGCCTCGTTCAGTCTATAGTTTGGGTTGGACCAAGGAAGATTAAAGAAAAATTCTCTTTGGGTTGAACCAAGGCTAAACTAGAAAAGTGGGACGCACGTGCGCGTGTGCCGCTCCTCTACCACGGCCGTGGCTGGACAGCTCTTCTGATTGTGCCCAGTGTGTGAGCTCTCGAGCTCCACATTAGCGCGTTCGTTGCCATAGAGAGAGGCATGTGCAGATGTCCAGACAATATGCACCCTGTGTAGCAAAGTGAAATGTACAGATGTCAGGATACAGAGGGTGTATGGTGTGAGGATTTCTTTCGAAATATTCCAGCATGTAGTTTCTGAATCAGTAACCGCAGTGCTTGGTTCGTCCGTTGCTGGTATTTGTGAGGCGTGTATGATGTTAAGGGTGATTGCAGCCTCTTCTGCCGTGCCGCTGTCCATGGTTTAAGCGTAGCCGACAGAATCGGCATTGTCCATCACAAGGAGACACATTGTCCATTTCTGTGAATATCGGGCCACATCACTGTAAAGTACTGGTTCGTTAGATGTTTCGTCATCTACGACTCACATTAGAGCTTGAACTCTTGCCCGTCTGCAGCTGTTATGCCGATTAGGGTGTACAGAGGGGTCCACTGTTAAAGGGAACAGTGGAGCGCGTTTCGTCTGCTCGGCGCCCTCACCAGCCGACTGCGGCAACAAGTTTTGCGCAGGAGCAGCGAGTGCTGTGAGTGGCGCTCGTTTGTCGTCTGCTACAGTTGCGGTCACTCTTCAGCTCGTCGTAAAGGGTGGCCCAAGTCCCAAAATCTGAAAAATAGTCCATGTCTTTTGAGCCAGAAGGAAGGGAAATGCCAAGAATGACCTGCAGTCAGATAAGTTCCACCTGACACGTCAGCCGGATGGCCGCCTTTCGTTCACCGTGTTGTTAGATAAAGAATCGCCCGCATCGAGAAAGTTTTCTGGTGGTGTCAGTTAAAGGCGCTTGTAAATGCTTTGTTGAGCTTACGCTCTGAAGCAGCTAAAACCTGCTTTAGTGCACGTTAAATAAGCACTCCACAAGAAAAAAACATTTTTTAATATAGTGCCGCTAGAAAACGACGTCTGTAAAGAAGTCACGCTTTTTTAAGGCTTTTCAGCTTTTCCGGAGCTTTCCATCTGATCGTGCATGTGGCCTATGGACAAATTTCTAAGCGCGAGGTTGGCTGTCTTTGCGACGAGCTCAAGCACGGCAGGAACTGTAGCTGACGAGAAATGAGCGCCGCCAACAGCGCTCTAATATAATATGGCGCAAGTCTGCCGTAGTTTTGATAATCCACTACTAGACTTTCTGAGAGGCATAAGACGATTCAATTCAACAGGGAAGTATTCAGTCACCTAAGCATTAAAGTCGATCGCGTGTATCAGCCATCCCTGGGTGTATTCGCACTCTTATGAGTGATATGCGCCGGTGTTCAAAGTTAGCGCCATGACAACATTGAGCGGAAGATGACGACGGTGAAAGTGGCGTGAGAGCTGGAAAATTAAGAGTACGTGGACAAGCAAGTAATAATCATAGAAGGCCACAGAGATCATGGGAGACATCCAGGTTGATGCATGAAGCCAGGATGAAGCCGATAGTTAAAGGCCAGAGTATTAAAATGCAAAAAAGGTCAAAACATGGAGGCGAAAGGGAAGGAGGCGAGAGAAGCAGCAAATAAGACTGGCTACGTCTATCGGCTGTGACGTCATTATAATGTTACAGCATGACGTCGCTGGTACGTGAGGATTGTGTTTTTTGTCACTTCACTCACCTGCTGTATTTGACTAAACAGGAATCTCAACGAGACACTCAAGGCGCTTGCTTTAAAAAGGAATGTGAGCGCGCACTGCATGCCCTCAATAGCACTTACTGCAGGATTATATATGAATGAAAGTATACGCCAGTAAATGGACGAATCGCTTCTTTATCTGCATCAGTGGATGCTCTCTTGGCTTACTATCTAAACAGGGCTTGTTTGTTTATATTGTTTACTTTACGTATTTAATTTGATACGGGATTTATTCACGACTAAGGCCTGGATGTGACCGATGTCCCATTGCCACCTCCTTTTAAACGCATTTTATTTGAGCAGAACTGTCGCTTGTGGGCTGGTTGACGTGTCACACTTGATGTGGGTTCCCATCAAATAGATGCGGTCTTTCTCATCCCTTCTCAAATAACGAAAGTCACGTCAAAAATGACACCTTGGAAAACAACGTCGAAGATGAAAATGCGGCACAATCAATTTCTCACAACAACATCCACATGAAGTTTGGTCGCTGGATCACTTACAAGAGATGTGAACGACCTCTTGTGAAGGTGTTATTGTGGCCGGCAAATAAATGGGAGATGATCTCATGAAAGAAAGGCGCATTATGCAATAAGTGCCTCGTATTGAGAGAAAGCACTGAGTCAATACAGAAAGAGACCAACTCAGATGGAGAAAAAAAAGACATGATTAATATAGTGCTAGAACGGCAATCACTTAACAGGATTGGCCAGCGCCGTGGCTGGGACGATGTTTATCGGCGCCACTGGGCAAATAGACCACAGTGCATTATCTTCACGATCAAAGACATAAGTCAATTAGCGCCAGAAGTGCCGACACGGTGTCTCCGGCAGACACTAGACAGAAGAGGCTGTTTTACTTGTTTTGCCGGACGATCTTTGTCTCCTCTTTTCCTCAATCTTCCACCTCTCGTGGCACGTCCTTATCGCTCTCACCAGCGTGCTTACGCTCAATGAGAGAGCTGTTCACGTTGCATACGTAATAAGGCCGTTCCAATGTCACGGTCTTCAACTAATTAGACAAAAGCCTTAGACGGTTCGTAAGGAAGGTCAAAAGCTATCACGTAGCACAAAAAGTCACGTGATCATCAGCGCGTCTCAGTGATGGAGGCGCGTGATTGGTGCGTTCGCTTCTTCATTGTGGCGTTCAAATGCTTTATATCGTACAGTAAAATAACCCAACCGCATGGTTTTCACATTCAGGTCACCTTAGAAGAATGCATAAGGGAGGCTGTCAGTTTCTTTGAATCACCTTTTGAATTCTAGAGAGCAGCACATTACTTGTGACAAAATATGGGGAAGAATGTCCACAAGGTCGCAAATATTTCTAAATTGAGGAGCGAAGTTAATGCTAAAGCATCAACGCTAAAGCACCTTATACAGTGCTTTAGCATTAATGGAGCCTACTCCACCAATTAGCCCCTAATTATCTGGTATTGATCAGGCCGTGGATGCAGAGCAGCTGCTTTATTGCTTTTTAGTAGATGTCCTAGAGGCGCCGTTGCTTTTACGACTGATACTAAGTTTCTGGTACTTTTAATATTGGGTGCGCAGACACTTGTCTGATAAAGTGGCGTGTGCCACTGCACTCATATACTAAACGGAGCCGGTGTGTCCGCCCCCAATGTCTTTGTCATATGCTGAGTTACTACGAAACGCTGCTCCCCCAACACACACGCAGTAAAGGTCATACGTTTAGGCAAGTCGCCGTCACAGTAAAAACAATTTGAAGGGCTTAGCAATGTATGTGGGACGTAGTCTATAGCTGCGCTGTCTGTAGCTCACGGTAAGAGAAGGGTTACTGCACGAGTAGCGAAGGCCACGTAAAATTGTGTACGCGAGCTTAGCGATTTTTCAGTATGTGGCACGACACCACCAGAAGTAGTCAGCCACTCAATGGTACCCAATAGCAAGAGCTTTACGAAAGTGGAGGAGGATGAGAAAAACGGAAAGACAGGGAGGCCAGCCAGCTCTGAGACTATCTGGCTGCCCCGTGCTGGGGAAGGCGGTAAATGAAATAAAAGATGACAGGAAAAATTCCTTAGAAAAAAAAGACGCCCCCCCCCCCCAAAAAAAAACGATGAAACAGACGGCAAGAATAAGGTAGGCGAGGCTGCTTGAAGCCTGTCTATAAAACCAGTTCTCTGCAAGGAACTAAGTGGCAGTATGTTAATTTGTCTCCAGTACTTGGCAGAGCGAAGTATTGGAGACAAATTAACAGTAAGTAATACGTTTCAGCACTCTGTAATGAATCAGCGTTCGGGCCACAAAATTAACGAATCAAGACGGTTTGTCGAAACAAAGGAGTTGCAGTAGCGAAGCTCTCTGCCTTTCTAGTCCCAGTTAATAACTTGTCCCAGTCAGATAAAAAATACAGAACGCGTAAAAATCGAGGAGAATGTGCACAAGTGTTTTATACATGGTTCCTAATTTCGGAAAGCTCGTTTGAAAAGTAAAGTCAGACTTGTAAAAACAGGTTCCTTTATTACAGTGAACATAAAGTTCTTGCTGAATTTAAAGTGGTCTGTTGGCTTTTTTTTTCATTTCTGCTGAACCGGCGGTACCTTAAAGTTTGGTTTCTAATTTGCTAAGAGCTTTCTTTTTTATACGCTTTGTCTTCACGTCACTTTAGTTAATTGAAGCAAACTTTGTTTCTTATGAGGATTCTAACAAAAGGAGGTGTGACTGAATAAAAAAAACTGCTAACTTCTCCTGAGACAATACTGGGATAGACACAGCCCCAAATGTTCACGGTGCTGCTCAAATTTTTTTTATTAAAATGTATTGTATGTATTGAATTGAAAAAAAGCGGAGTCGCGCTTCACTTAAAGAAAGAAAAAGCATGCTTACTAACTACATAATATGGTTAAACTAATCATTTTTATATTTATGAAATAATGAACTCAACTATGGAGAAAACCAATATGTATTATAAGATATCATAAACATTGCTTAATTATCAGTCCGAGCTGCACAAAGCAGAGAAATAACAACACAATAATACGGCTTGAGAAGATGAGAAGAGTTTCCAACATGATCGAATCAGCGTTTTAATGAAATAATGGTTGTAACTTGAACCCGCTCTGTGTCTGTGTGTAGGGGAGGGGGTTCTGTCTGTGTGTCCGGGCTGAAGGTATGATGATCTTGGCTGTCACACTCTGCAGCAGTAGTTAAGACCCATGGAAGAACGGGTAACGGAGGTGGCATTAGAGGTGGCATACGAAGTTGTTCTGCTTCTTGCGCGGGCATGGTGCTATGATTATCACGCCTGGTAGTAGAGTATACCCGCGCACCGCAAACCACAAATTAGCGGAGGAACACCAATCTTCAGCTTCGTGACGCTAATTGACGCGCAATATGTGCTGTCACGCGCAGAACAACGAATGACCGCGGACGCTTTTTTGACGTGAACGTTGGGGAAAACGCAGAATAACCTGCGCAGGAAGGCGGCACGTCTTATATGAAGACAAATTAGGGGTCCCTACGTGGTGGCCGGAAGCAGCAGGTACTACACTGCCACCAAGAAACAACTCTGCTTACCTTGGATATTCTAAGTGCAAACGATCACTAGGTGCCCATTTCCACAGTGCACGGCACCCGTTCATCCTCAATGATATACGTTTGCCTTATGTGTTCCCGTTTACGCTTAGCGGTAGGGCGGGCAGCACGAGACAAACGCAACGCTTTTCTCGTGGAGCTCACCAACTTCACACACGTTGAATCAATTACCTTGCGTTTGATTTCATTTCCTACCAGCACTCTACAGTCGGCACGACTTTCCGGGCAATACCTCTTAAGATTGTGTTTCTCCTCCTACTCTTACCCTTTAATGCAATGTAATATTTGGCGAGTCGGTTTAACAAACGGGTCTCTGCCCGTCCTTCAGCGCCACCCCCTCACCCTCTACAAAAAAGAAAGAAGTGTTGATCGATTCCGTTGGTGTGAACAACACTCAATCTGACCGTGGCAGAGCCTAATAAATTTTTACCTGATCGACACGACACGAGGTCCAGTAATGGCCTCTTGACAATAATGACAGGTGTACAGTGCGTAGCCTAGAGCCATTATGTGCATGCTTGGCAGTGGATGGAGGTGTGGCCAGACCGGGAGGTGTAATCGCTATAATACATCGGCACCCTCAGGTCTGAGGAGGAAAAAGAAGGAAAGGCAGGAAGGCCAACCAGACGTGCGGCCGGTTAGCTATCCTACACTGGGGGAAGGGGATTGAGGGATGAAAACAGATGAATACAGAAAGAAGGCAGCATACGAAAAATCGCATGAACTTAACACTGCTGCGTTGAATGCACGGTCATTCGATGCACTCACTATCATTTGTTTATCTTGTTAAGCAAACTTGTCCGTTGGAGTATCAGGGCTCGATGCAGTCAATGTGTGGAACTCTCTATATATACCGATAAAGAGAAAGAGAGACGGCGAGACTTATGTCGGGTAGAGAGGAGGAAATGTGGAACACAAGCTTATGTAGAGAAGAGAGAGAGTGCGAGTCTGACAGAGAGAGAATGTGTGTGCATGCGTGTGAGTAGGTGGACGCCTAATATTAGTAATACTTTGTGCTAAACATCTCAAAACCGTGATATAATTACGAGAGACGCCGTATCGAACGGCTGCGGAAGTTTTGACCACGTTGGGTTCCTTAATTAATGCGGACCTAAATAAAAATACAAAAATCGCTCCGATGCGCCCGCGCTTTCTTCAGTATAACTCCCCTACATCCCCCTTCCCAATGCACCTCCACAAAACAGCAACAACAGCAGCAGAAGCGCGTCAAAAAATCCTTATGCTACTGATATAGAGGGTTATTTTCCTTTAATGTACTTGCGCTCTTTTTTAAGGAGAATAACGGGGGGATATAGTGCCTTCTTTAGAAATGTTCATACAAGATACCCTCATTTTCTTTCATCTTCAAAAAAAAAAATGACTGCCCACAATAGTTAACCAACTAAGCTAAAAACCTTCGGTCTCGGTGTTTATTTATGGTTTAGTCGAGACAATTAATCCAATACTTTCCTAATTATTAAGGCGGTAGTTCTTAATGTCTAATAAAACGGGAAAGGTGACCTTTGGCATCGGTGGCGTTGGCTTGAACAAGAGTAATGTGAAAAACAATCTCACAATGACGTTTCCACATGTCTTCACGATGACGCTACCATCGTGACTTCACCTACGCTGATATTTGTGACGACAGTAGCACGCAACGTAACGTGAAGTGACATGGTCATATCATCACATGACACCGTGAGTTGGTTAAACGTGGGCCACACACAGAGACAGCGCAAAATTAGTTGAAGTGCAGAATGCCTTGAAAGAGTAAAATTATTATGTCGACTTCGAAAAAGAAAACACAAGATTACGGCTGTCTTTTTTGAGTTCCTGTGAGCTTTGGGGTTCATTTCTGTCCAGATATCTTAATTCGTATTCACCGCTCTTGCGTTTCCAAGCTGCGAGCTCTGAGTCCCTCGCTCGGCAGTTCAGGGGGTCTGTAAATGGGCGGAGGGCCATAGGTCTTCCATTACCGGAGCGGGCACGGCCAGCAACTGCGGTGTATCCCCCTTCTGAAGATGTCGGATCGGGGATTTCCAGGACCAAATAAAGATTATTTCACCTCATGCGTTTCTTTCTTCATTTCAATTTAATGAACTAGCTAGTGTCATTAATGGGACTAGCCCAGTTTCTGTGGCACTTACGCGGTAGGTGTGGTTTTGCCTACGTAGGAAGGAGGAATTATTGTTTCGCCTAGCCTCATCACCTTCATTGTAAAGCTACTTCGCCATACTGACTGCGACCTTACAAGTGCCAATTTCTGTTTTTCTCGACTTGGTTGGCAAAGCTTGGCCACAGTGCTGTTACGGGGCTCATCTCATTAACGAGTAAAAATATTCCCAGTCTCGTTGTCGCATTTAGTTGTAGAGGCTCTCTACCATGTTCGAAATGTTGCCAACACTATATTTCATTTCTCGACTCTTGTCGCCAGGAGTGATATTATATTTAGCTACGACGTGAGTTCACAGTTAAGGGCGTTTTTACATTCATCAACTGGCTTCGCTAACGTTATCTACCGCCCAAAGATCGGCTGAAATATTCGGAAATTTTTCAGCATAAGAAATATTTATGAATATGAGCTGATATCCTATTCGCAAAGCTTGTCTAACGCATTTTTTTTCCACTGGCCAGCGGCATTACCTAACAATATGACCAGCATCTGATAGTGTTGGAATAGATATCTTGGCGTGAGGTGTTTCTTTTGCGAACATAGATCCGTACCTTTATGAAATAATGTACATGTCACTGTTAAGTGTTTACACATGCGCGTCCAGCTGCCTAGCGATATTCCTTCCGTCCTCAGTTGATTAAACGCAGGCTCTAAATGAATGAAATAGAGCGTTAAACCCGTAACGAGCCGGCTTCACGGCATCCATGCTGAAACGTGGATGCGCTGTTAAAATGAGAAGCTGGCCGCGACCCGCCCCGAAGCGACCGCTGACACGAGCACGCCGCACTGGCGCGAAATAGGGCGCCGACGACAACGTCACTCCTCCCCGTTAATCACGGTCGCCGCGAGAAACTGCATGGAGACAAATTATGTTCAGTGCCCGTTTGAAAGGCTGCGTTCAACTTAAATGATGTAAAACTGGCACTAAGCGAAAAGCGTTCATTTTCACTCAAGGGAACCAACCACCAAGTGTCGTCGCCCGCTCACGGAGGTGCAATGACTAACGATCTCATCTGTCAACGCACTCCGTTTTTTTCCCGCCGTACTGTTAGCTTCTCTGAGCCGCACAGTTTTTCTCCCCGCTTTCGGCGATATCAATGAGTACCAAGCCGATATACGGCGTAATGCCAAACTAAGCATGTAAAGTTTCAGCAACACTGGTACGCAAAAGGAAGCAGACCCTTGCTGTGGACGATGTCACGGGCGTACCCACAATTTATTTTCTCTTTAAAGCAGGGAGAGGTGGAAGGGGGAGTTAACGAACCTCTATGTATGCTCGCGCGTGTCTTTGCATGTGAACGTGCATAAAAACACATGCAACATAGAAAAGTCTGAAGGCAGTGGTGGGTGAGGTTGGAGCACCCCCAACGTCCGCCCTCTTATCACATATGTCGTACCGACGAGGCCAATCGTCAGCCCTTGAAAAATGAAAGGAACACAGGCGTAGCACCAAGAGAGGGTGGGGAAGTGTTCCATGGTGGTAAAGTTTCTTTTCACTGAAGCTTTTTTGTCTATATATATTTATCTGCGCACACCAACACACCGGAACACAGATGCCCAAGGATCGGAACCCCTCCCCTTCCCCTAGGCTACGCCCATAGAAGGAAGAACACATAAACTTCGACTGTTGACGATGAGGTCATCATCACCGCTATCAGCACCACGGGCAATGACCTCTCATTAGTTTTGTCCGGCGTCGGCAAAATAAACAGAGGTGGAGCGAACGCGGCGAACAAAATGTTCTGATGTGCTGTTGGGACGGGCGTTGTGGAAGGTCAGGGGACCCGCGTCATAATTCAACAAAGCCGCTGTTGTTACAAGCTTGACAAACCGGAGCCGAAAAACCATTAGTCAGGTGTCCCATGCGACATTACCTTTCGACCACGTCGACAATTTTATGGCCGCTGTTTGTTTGACGTTCCTGCAGGTTGGGCAGTGGCGTTTATGATCGTGCGATTAACGGGGGCTGGGGTACTTGTAATGTTCATATGGGTGTTATATCGATGTTTCTAAAAGGGCTTAACGTTTATTCTCGTTACTTTGAAACAACTTCTTAAATTTTTTCGTTATAGAAATAACATCCGGAGATAAAAGAACGACTCTTTTTACAGCTTAACAGAGGAGACCTTGCACACAATTGGCACATAAGGTTACTAGGCAACTATGCTATCTTAGTGCATTGGACCCAGTTGCTCTCTCTTATATTTAGTTATATAATTATTGCTGCATAGGAGAACGAGCAATGTTACAGTAATATTACACCTATTAGTCGGCACCATGTGGGTCACAGACAAAACTGCACTTTCTTTTACACATGCTATTGCATTCCTTTATTTTCATTCTTAAAGGGGTGCTGACACAAAATTTTGTGGCAGAAGTAGCCTGCGGGGTGAACATGCGTTTATAATCTGCAAAATATCAATAGCGAATATAGCTTGGAAGGAAACTTACAGCAACTTTGAATTATGAAGGTGCTGACATCAACAAAAGGGACCCCTTGGGGAACCCCTTTGCTCCCTCACGTCACCAAGGTTCATTCAATAAAAGAAGTTATGATGAAGTCCTAGCGGCCGTTTTTCTTTTGTCGCGTTTGTTCCACCAGTCTATGCTTCTCGGCGGCTGCTCGCGAGTCCATGGCAGCGGCGAACGCGTTGAAAGCTTTGTGTTTGGCGACACTGCAGTTCCGTCTCCTATTCGAAATGATTTCTTGATGTGGACCATGCGGAAGTGCGTTGAAGTTCTGTGTTCCGATGTAGTCGAGAGCTGCACACGCTAGGTGGCGATAGTCACACCCAGCGGCTTGTTACTTTTTTAGCTATTTCATATCGAAACTGAAACTGGTCGATAATAAGGTGCGTGAAATTAATTATCTGTCGCGTCCTGCAGCAAACGATGTGCCGTGTTATACCTACCAGGCCTCAGCAACACAATGCAGCAGAAAACGCCAGGCCAAAGTTTTTGTGTCAGTGTCACTTTGAGTGACTGTGCTTTGGAACAGTGAGCACAGAATTATCTTGCAGTAACATTAGCGTGAATTTCGACATATCTGGCGGATTGGTTCAGCTTAATGTGGTCATGCTAGCATCGGAAATATCTGCATTGCATAACGCACTCTTAGTGTAGAATGAGAAGAGCATGTGTTACCTTTATCGGTTTATACTTATTTGCCCGTAAGACTCTCTTTAAATAGACACATGAATCTCTTTTGCATGTCATTACTTTCCAAAGAAAGCATGATGTTCTTGATCACGTGCTTCATTAAAGAGAGTCCAATACTGAACAAGTCAAGGCTCCCAAAAAAAGTAAAGGAATATCTTTTTTCCCTTAGATTCTATAGCTGTGCCACTAGATATAAAGTTATGTAGTTTTGACTGGCCAAGAATTCTGACACAAGCTTAACCCACCCGAATTTATTGGATAGTCGCCGAGTGCTCAGGTGCATGCAGTAGTACTACATCGTTCCATCTCCATGCAAGCGCGGCCTTCGTGTCCTGGAAGGAACCCATGACCTGTATCTCAGCAGCGCGACGATGTGCGCTACACTTTCAGCCACGAAAATGAAAGGGCAAACAAAATAAATGAAACCAGCATGTTTCAGAAGCTGGAATGAAAACCACGCACAAGTATACACAAGCAGGACTGCGTGAAAACGGTGGCCTGTACATTTAGAACATTCGCGAACCTGCAATATAGCAGGTGTCTCAACTTTACGCATTTAGAATGTTAGCGTATTTCCTAATTTTTAAATATATGACGCGTACTTAATTTCTACAAAGAAAATAGTTGTCTTCCGATTGAAAACCTTGCCGTTTAGGTCGCGTCAAAATGTGGTTGGTATGAAAAAGTGGTAAAAAACTGTGGAATTGAAATGAAACTTGTTGAATAAATAGTTAATGTAAATATTGACCGAGGTGCCAATTTGTCAATAATACTAAAATTATATTTGCTGGGACGTTCAATTGTTTCTTGGGCCATTCATGCAAGACTAAATTGAGAGGTGTTAGTGATGGGCAGCCGTGTGCACTTGTCTATGAAGTGGCATGCAATCCTGCGCACTGTGTACACAGCTTGGGCAAAAATAAGTGATGGCCAGTGTTATACAGCCTAAGATAAAATCGAGTGTGTGTGAGTGTTTTCGGTGAGCTCTCATTGATTCGCTTTTAAGAGATAAGTGAGCCATCTCAGTGGCTAAGAGTCTGCGAACTATAGGAGTGTGCCAGCAAGAGTTACCTGTCCTGAGGATAGGTGACTCTAGCCGGTGACTCTCTTAAAAGGACGTACAGTTCGTCGAGCCCAGTCAAAAAACACCACCAATCGCTAGTCAAGGCTCCCGAGAACACGTGAGCCAAACACCAACGCTTAGCAAGCTGCCTGGACGTGGTCAGCATGCAGTCAGCCAGATATCATTCCCTGTTCTCTCGACAAATGATGCCATAAATCCAAAGTCAATGGCCATTGGATGATTCGATAGATTATTCAAAAACTCTGGTAGATCAGATATACCCAAAATCACGATATGGTTATAAGAAATGCCGTAGGGGAAGGCTGATGCAATTTCGACCATATGTGGTTCTTGAACGTGCACATAAATAGAAGTAGATAAGCCTCAAGAATTTTCGCATCAATCGAAGGCACGGCCCCCGTGGTCGGGATTTGAACATACAACCTTCAGCTTAGCAATCGAGCAACATGATGCTCAACTTCTGGACCACCGCGGCAGAGTAGTTGGAAGGCGTTTTTATGTAAAAGCATTTCCCAGAAACTAGCGATGGCCGATTGTTGTAGATAAATTGGATGCCGGGAAAGGTTGAGGCACCGAAGAGGTAGCGATTTCACACACACGCACAAGAAAAGCATGCTCGCCTGAATTTAGGAAAATTGGAATAGCTCCTTTTGAGGTATATAAAAAATTGAGAACGAATAAAAATGAAAAAGAGACAGAAAGCCTAAATACACGAAAGTTGTCCCACTAGTCGCCACTCACGTGAAGCGCTCGAGAAATATTTCCTTTCTCTTTACTCAAAAGAAAGAAGAGAATATCAACTACTTCAGGGAAGTGAGAGACAGTGGGCGACGTCACTGTTTCCATTGGTGTTTTCTTGACTTTTCTCACATGACTTAGTTCTCGCAACACTTAGCTCACTCAGGCAGGAGTCGGAGACCAAACAGAACCGGTCCTGATCCCGCATTAGCACGGCTCAACGCCCACGCTCATGGTTAGACTCTCCTACTGTTTTTTTTTTGCTGTGTGCGTGAAGTCTGAATGGGCAGAACCGAGCTTGACGCATGTCCTTCTGAACGAACGAAACAACACAACAACAAAGTCGTGGTAAGAATATACACAATCGCGGAATTTGAGGTAGATAAGTGAAGTTTTAATGAAACTGAAGTGTTGATGATGTAGACCTAATAGTCTGAGAAAAGATCGAGTAAAACTGGCATTTTAAGCTCCCGCAACAATAATCGTTACCTCTGTGGCGTTCCTTTAATTGTATTGTCACAACGTGCCCGGCAGTTTCTGTTTACATATGTGTGGTTTAACTATGAGAGATGCCGTGGGGGGGGGGGGGGGTTTCTGAAAATTTTTGATCAGGAATGACATGAGCGCTATGAGCGTAACTTATCATTCTTGATAGGAAAGGGATGAGCGCTCAGTTTTCAAGAAAGGAAGTGCAGGCAAGCCAGATGACGATTATTGTAGACAAACGAAAAGACGCCCTTTTTACTCGATTTTTCTTTCCGTGAACCGTCTCGCTTTTCGGAAACCTCGCCACATCGTTCAGGCGTGGGGGACAGAAAGGAAGGAAGCCGGAAGTCTCTGTATATGAAGATAAAGAATTTGTCCTCTAACCTCGAATGACTAGTTATGCTCGAGTGACGGCAGAAATAACACCGCATTGTTGAGTTCGCGTTGCTGAAGCTCGTCGAAAATTCGGAATTTAAATACTGAATTACAGCATCGATAGATGGTAGGCGTGTCACAGTATTGACTTCCCGAGGAGACACAACCATAGTCCTCAGAGGCAGCACGAGCTACACTGGAAAGATATTTTATGCTGAAACGTGGCTTGTCAGTTGGTAGATGAGTATGTGTCAACCACGTTACTATTGTAATGGATTACATTTTGACGAGTACAGAACGGGCTAACAACAACGTGAGTTAAAACAACGTTTTTTTTTCTGTAACATCTGGTGACTTCTCTAAGTCTAATGCCTAGTCCTGTGATGTTAAGAAAATCTAAAACCACCACTGCAGCAGTCTTGGCACTGTCTGGTCACACCTTGCTTTCAATATAACACTTCAACTTAAAAAAAACATTTAAAATAACAAAGGAAAAAGGAAGGAAGGAAGGTACAGGAGATAGATAGAGAGAGAGAGAGAGAGAGAGAGAGAGAAAGAGAGAAAAAGCAAGGACGTGAAATAAGCAGTCTATAATGATCGGTGTGCTAACCTACACTTGGGAAAGGGATGGGGACTGCAACAGCGACAAATATAGAGACATGAGTAAAGGGAGAAAGGAGAGCATGCATACGCCAAGTGACAAACCCCACATCTATTAGTCTATAACCATCGATGCAAATCTGATAAATTCAAAATGTTCAGCACCACCACAGCTGCCTGTAACCGCCGTGACCTGTAAGGACAAAATTACAGAAAGGTTTCCACCGTCATGATTGTGTCATCTAACAGAGAAGTGTTCTAGCTGCGTAAAGCCTCAAGAAACAGCGAAGGTGGTCTATCTTAGGGGCTCAACGTGGCCTTCATGGCTGACGCTAGGTATTTTTTTGGTGCAGAGAGAGTAGACTCTAACTACGGCTTGTTCCAGAACATGCGAAAATGTCCTAACTCCAGCGCGACAATCCAAATTGCAAATCTGGCTGAGAACAGGCAGAACTTCCCTAGGGTACATGCTCTTATTTTGAATTTTAGTTTAGCCGGAGAACCGGTATATACATCGCTTCTTTGTTGCCCCATCATCCTTAATCGCTCTTTTTTGCCTTTATTTTTTCCTCTTCAGAGTAACAGGATAGAGAGAACTCGTGCATTCTAATAAATTTTCTCTTTCTCTTTTCCGTACGCTGCTAGCAACTGTTCGACTGGACGCCGCTTGAGCTTTTCTGGTATCATGATATGAACCCCAACTAAAGCACTTAAGCTACGTTTGCAGAAACCCCAAATGACCACAAGGAACGCGTACTATTTAGCTTCGGTCACTTCAACATCGGGGTTTCGGTGTTAATGGTACTCTATATACACACCGACCGTGACGACGACGACGACAGAAGCATCGCCATCATACATGAGGAAGAGAAAAGGACGGCCTCCTTCGCGACGCCGCCTTAAGCTATTCGGCGTGGCGGGAGCTTGATAAGACTACGTCTGCGATATTGGCGGCGAGTGGCTGCCGTTTCGCGTCTAACTCGGCCCTCTCCCCATCCCGTGTCACCATCCATCTTAGTTGTCCCCTCCGACGCAAGTCTCTTGTGGCCGCGTTTCGGAAGCATCGCAATCGACCGCGGCGGCCACTCAACAGCAAAGATCGGGTGCTCCCTGGAAACTCACCGAAGCTTCGGTGTTCACTGCCACGGCAGAGCTCCAGAAAGCGAACTTTCCCTTATCCCGATAACTCGTGTATCCCTTTGCTCCCCAGACACCGTTTCTCTCCCGCTTCTCACGTGTATTCTCCTTGTCGACACCTTCTTTTGCTGAGTCGTGTATTATATGGTACTCATACGTTTGGAAGGGACCTGAAGACAAACAGAAGCCAAACGACAAAGGAAAAAAAAAGCAAGTGGTTCACGACCAAGGCGCAAACACGCACCTTTGGTGTCCGTCTACACGTTCTGTCAAGTAGAAAGAATCAACAGTTTAAGAGAACGTGTCAGGGAAGTTTCAGGAAACAATGTGGCAAGGTTTGAACATCTTGAGCCTGATCCATTCATGTTTTAGGCCTTTCCGAGTCGCATTGCATTGCAGTTGCGCCTCTTCGGTACACACAAAGCTGTAATGCGGTTCAGCACGTGAATCGTCTGTAGTTGATGAACAACAAAATGATGCCCGCCACTGAGAGGGAATATAGAAAAATCCTCTATTCTCTATCACTAGATGATGAGACAGTTTAGTTGCGCTGCAAAGCGAATAAACAAAAAATGGGGGAAGAAAGAGTGTTTTTTATTATTGGCAAACGAAGCCTTGCTTGTTAACAAGAGTGCGAAGGGAAGAGACTGGACCTCAGGACCACCGATGTCTTCTCGCTACCAATTTAAATAAAGTTAGCTATTATTTTAAAAGCAAAGCTTATTGTGAAGAAATAAAAACTGCGAATGGAAGAGCCACGGGTAGCTATTCGCTACTGGTTAACATCACTTGCCTCTATGTATCTCGTTTCTCTCTCTCTTGCTCTCTCTCATTGTTCGCAAAGTAAAAGCTCATTGCGTGTGTTGACTAGCCGATTAAGCAGATGAAGTATCAAAAAATACAAGCCTCCATACGCCTGAGCCATTGCCCCGACAGGAGCGAAATAAATGAACGTTGATATGTGGGGTGTAATGCCCTGAAACCACCTATGATTAACAGAGACGCCGTGGTGAAGGGCTCCGGAAATTTCGACCACCTGGGGTTAATTAACGTGCACCCAAATCTGAGCACACGGGCCTACAACATTTCCGCCTCCATCAGAAATACAGCCGCCACAGCCGGGATTCGATCCCGCGACTTGCGGGTCAGCAGCCGAGCACCCTAGCCACTAGACCACCACGGCGGGGCGAAATAAATGAACGTCAGAGAGAAGGTAGGAGCCAATTATGAATGAATACATAAGTATAAGTAGGTAAATAAAAATAAATAAATAAACTACACGCACACACACACACACACACACACACACACACATATATATATATATATATATATATATATATATATATAGAAAGTATAGCATGATTCAAGCTTTAACTACACAAAATAAAAGAAAAACAGTATTAAATGGACTTGCAAAGCGCCTCAGGGCAAAAGGCAGAGACACCGTGGCTGTCCATGGAACGGGTTTGGCGACTCCTCCTCCGCGAAGTAAAGTACACTCAACGCGTCTGGCGACGCAGGAGCCCCCGTCCTAGTCTATGTGAAACATTCCGCACAACAATCCTTTTCATTAACTTCAGTCGTATTTTTAGCATACAAAAAGGAAAGCGCCTAACGCACTAATAAAATAACATTACGGCCCTATATTTTTTTCTGGTGGCCGCTTCACACGTAACTACTTCCTGCCCTTATAACAATGTTGAACTTAAAAAGGCTAGGTGCTTTTTTTTTGCATTTTACGGAGCCCTCTATGACGCTCTCAATAAACGTTGTGTTTTCGAGACATAAAACTGGAAAAACTAATGCTGTTATTATTATTATTATTATTATTATTCCTCTACAGCCTTGACACATTTGAAATTTATGAGAGTACAATGTGCCATCTATGGCAAGATTACATCGTGGATTACTGTGTAGCTAGAGCAGAGATGTCTTCTCTAATTACACAATAGTTTTTTATTGAAAAAAAAGAACAGCAATGGGCTTGTGGCAAAAGCTATTATTCGCGTTGTTAACTTGACTCTTGAAGCTCCACTTATGTACTATGACCGTTCAAAGTGAAGTACGTAACTGGTACTGTTCCCGTTTTTTTTTTCAATATTAAAAAATATCTAAACATATGCTGTATGATTTTCGGTATTCTGTTCTAACAATATGGGATTTGACGGAATTGAACCAACCGCTAAAAACTGCGATAATTCATAAGTGTCGTCGTCAGTGTTAAAAAAAAACCTGACATAGGCAGCGTTGACCGTCCCCTGACGAATGCAAATAATAAATTTCAGGGTCCCAGCAGGAATCAAACCCAAGAATTCTGCGTGGCAGTGAAGCATTCTACCACAGAGCTATGCCAGGTCTCGGAACTACTTTTCAAATAGATGCTAATCTTCGTGAAACGTGAATAGTAGTTGCAGTGCTGCCTACCCCATTTTATAAACATTACGCATGTGCTCCTTTAATACGACCGTCACGTCGGGTTAACGTCAATTGCGGTTAGTTGCCATGCGCTGAGGTCTATTTATGTAGCAGTGTCCAGGACCGGCATCCTCTCGAGCATCAGCGCTTCGTATCAGCTTCTGGTGTTGATAATACGCATGTTTCAGTTGACGTCGTTGCGCAACTGCAAACAACTGGTCATTTAAACATCTGCAACTCTTCAACATATGTACGTGTGTGAAACATTTGTACACATATTTAGCATCATTTCATGGCGTGTCGCTCAATGAAAAAATTGCAACACAGTCACCTTCCCTCCGCATGCTTCGCATGACGTCGATTCCCAGGTACGTGGGATCTGCCATTTTTTTTTCAAGTGCAAAAAAAAGTCTCTTTAGTTTTTACGATAAAAGAAACGTGCGTGAAGTTCAATGGAATCTCTCATCAGTTTTACCTAGCTCAAAAGAACATTTATTTGATTACATTTTGCCAAATAAGGGAAAGAAAGTGTATAAAGTGAGTGGCCTATTTTTAAAGCTCTTCTTGCTCACCGATGCTATTAGGGCACATCACTAGACTAAACCAGATGTCATCAAGGGTACAACAGTGAGAGGGCCTATATAAAGGCAACTCCAGTGTTACTGCAGGTAACAATACGAGTTTGCGCCAACAACAGCCGTTTTTATCTGATAGAATCTTTTCGGGCTTCAGATGAACGCGACTTTTCTTTTAATCATTCCAGAAACTTCTATTTTATGTTTAAATATATGATAGTTTCATAGTGGTATGAACATATGATTGTTTGATAGTGGTATGTGGTCGAAAGCTCGGCAACACAGTCACCTTCTGTGTATGATCCATAATTCTACTTCAGAGTTGAACTATTGTTCACAAGATGATGAATTTACTCCTCGTTGGATGAAGTGGGTAACTGCGACAGAATTGTATATGTGGCACGAAAAGCATTAAGAATGGAGAATGAGCCGGGTAATCCTTGGGCAAGGGAGTCGCTTATTCTTAGATTGTATTTAACACAGTATTCATTATATGACGCGGACTTTCCTAAATAGCTATAGCCCATTCACGGAAACGAGCAACTTCACTACTATCTTCAGAAATGGCAATCAATGATTCGCATCAGCTCGTACGAGTTTTGTATGGTCGCTAGCAGCTAGAATCACACCTCCTTGTCCTTCAATACAAAAAGTGTACCTAAATTGAATCATCACTGCTTCTCACAACGGTGTTAAGATTAATTTTGCAAGAAAACAAAACAATATACGGCGTGCATCGCCCATACCTTGTACACGCTTCCTTAGCCATTGCTGGGAGCTTTTATAGGCTCACCCCTGTTTCTGAAAAGTCTACTTCTGATATTTTTACACAACGCGTGTCCTACCTAAAGCCGAGAATGATACTCCAGTATACGCGCTCTCACCAAACAAACATGCCACCCACGTAATTAACGAGGGCCAGCTGGAGACTAAAGTTTTGATCTCGCGTTGCTATAGCTTGTATCATGAAACAATTTTACCATTAAGAAAGCTACGCAGCGCTGTTGCTACGATGAAGCCTAAAAAAAGTGAGTGATCATCCCCCTGTGAGCCTGAGATTACGCCTAACGAGAAACTTTGGAAGAAGTGGGTGCGGGGTGCCTTACGTAGGGCCTTCGCATCACAAGCGCCGGAAATGAGGAAAAATTAACGCTACGTAGCGTGCACGATAAGATAAGAACAGTGAAGCGAATACCATGCATTTTCGTATGAAAGTAATACTTTGTTTGCAAAGATAGCTTGTTTGGACAGCACTCATGTTCCAGGATTTCTCCCGGCGTTAGTGGTGGTTCACGTTGCAGAAAAATAACCGCAGTCGTGCGACACCCTAGAGGAAGGCATCCACCGAAACGGAATCACTGCCTCAGGGTTATTTGTATCCACCATTCCATATTTATTTCGAATAACCAGCCTATGGGATTGGCGCAAAGACTTAGTGAGCCTGACAGTGCGGCGATCCCGCACGTACACACATGAATAGCCCGTCTTACTTGACAAAACAACTGCAAACTTGGGAAGTAAAAATATAGTGCAAAAATATAGACAAGGACAGAGGAAGAGACGACACCGAGCTGAACTCACAACTAAACATTATTGAAAGACACAAGCACATATATCAAGCATTCGACCCGGTCACGTGGAAAAGCAAAGGCGTTTGCGCATCAAAGCGAACAAGGTACAAAACAAGCCTAATCATATTGAACATCAACACGTGGTAACAACAGAGAAAAAACAAAAACACACCTTCATATATACTAGCCGAAAACATACGCAACAGTCCATAACAAACTAATAATCACTTTAACATGGCAACGCTGAACCCAGATACCGAGCGTATGTTTTTGGCAAGTATGAGGTGTTTTTTTTTCACGGTTGTTACACACGTGTTGATGTTCAGTATGATTAGGCTTGTTTCGTACTTTGTTTGCTTTGATGCGCAGACGCCTTTGGTTTTCAACGTGACCGGGTCGAATGCTTGAATGTGCGTGTGTCTTCCAATAAAGTGTAGTTGCGAGTTTATCGCGGTGTAATCTCTTTCTCTGTCCTTGTCTATATTCTTGCTGTTTTTACTTCCCAAGTATGAAACACCAACTAGCCCAACTTTCGCTATTATTGCATCTGCAAACATTTCATAGGATCAAACATTTCGTTCCTCTTCTAGAAACCAAGCCATAAGACAAAAAGCGCGTAAATAATTATGATTAGCACGAGAAAATATAATTATAATGATAAAGACTAACATACACCAATGTCTGTGCCGCGCCGTGGTGGTCTAAGTAGCTAAGGTATCCGCAGGTCCCGGGATCAAATCCAGGCTGCGGCAGCTGCATTTTCGACGGAGGCGAAAATGCTGTAGGCCCTGTGTGCTCATATTTAGGTGCACATTAAAGAACCTAAGGTGGTTGAAATTCCCGGAGACTGAAAATTATGCGAGACCACCTACGGCGTCTCTCATTATCATATAGTGGTTTCGAAACGTGAACAACACATATCATTCAAACATCAATGGCTTTGAAAAAAAAAGAACAGGCATGCGTAGCATATGCAATACATCAATGTAATTCTCTTCCTTTCCCTTGAGATAAGAAGTGGAATCTTAAATAGATATAGAAGACTGTTAGGATTTTTAGAAGAAAAGTTTTCATCTTCTTTTTGAAGAAGATTTATTCAATCAAAGCGTTCATGATGGGTTGCTCGTTAAGGAAGTGGGGAATTGGGAAATCTAGCTTTTGGGTATACCGTACTTAGTACGAAACTTTGTGGTATTGAATTGAATTGTCAGATTTTACAGACCACGACATGCCCTGGAGGCGTGCAGCAGTGACGGGTTATTTCGAGCGTATACGGGGCGCGGTTACTTTCGCTCTCATCTAAACGCTATTTCACCTTGCAATCTTGTGTTTCGTAATGCAGCGCCATGCGCGATGCGCGACAACGGCGGGTGATCGTTTTGTCATTTTTTTGCAAAGACAAGAGAGCTGTTTTTTTTTCGAGCGTGAGTTCACTGGTTGCGAGAACAAAATGTGGGCATGTTTAGCTACGCCAGGAATCTAGAAGACCATGCACGGCACTTGATCACAAAATAGTAAAAAGGTGAAAATCACGCAATTCTCAGACGCAAGCTGAACTAATTTCGTTGCGGACGACACGCGGAGCTGTAGGAAACGGCAAGCAAAAAAAAGAAGAAAGGAAGAAAGAGAGAGAAAAGAAAAAGTGCTCAATTCTGTAACTACGGCACCGTGACCCACGCATAGGTTCTTGAACCATACAGCCGGATTTCTCGTCCACTACCCGAAGCAAAAATACGCATCTTTTACATGATGACCAAAAACATCAAGCCGGCCTGTGCGAAGCTGCCACTGTGGGGATGCTGTTTTGTCTAAGGTGGCTTTGAGCCAAAGCAACCGTGGTCTGGGGGGCTCTTTGAAGATGCGGTAGATGTGTGATGCTCATGTTGGTAGTGAAGAAATGCCACTCTATGTTAAGGTGGTTGCACGAAGTCTATTGTAGAGGATACACAAATAAATCATGCTTAAATATGATGCGCGAATAAGGCAACAAGGTTTGCGAAAACGAAGTAGAGAAGCGCAGATAATCGAAACGGCTCATAGCCTGTTTCTTTTACCTTCGTCGTTCAAGGACCCCACTTGAACTGGAACAATGGCAACAGCCATCCGCAACAGCAGTGTGCTGGCAACGTCGATGTAAGCACCTTCGGTGAAACAGTCCAAGGAGAAGTGGTAGCCGATGTCTACGGGTGCCCCAAAAGAAAATCCAGCGCGCGAGCTGTGGCAGAACGGGGTGACACTGCTGGCCAGTGCTTTCTATCAGAAGATGTGCTGCTGATACCGAGAGTGCTTGGGCATATCCGGCTTGTTCATTCCAATGTTCTCATGTTCGCCTTATCGTCGGCTCGAGAAAAGGTGCGCTGCTACCGCCACTGCTCGTCGTGGTACGCTTCCAACGCCTGACGCATTTGTTTATCTGCGCCGTAATGAAATATACAGGAGCATCGCGCTTTCAACATCGACAAAAAAGCGATGACCTTCGCCCCTGGAGAGGAGCGGTAGTAGCGCGGCTTTGGTTGAGCCGCCGATAGGGGGAGCACGAGAAATTAGGGATGGGCTAGCCAGATATGCTGGCGCACCCTCGCGATCTGCAGCACATCTTCTGGTAGAGCGCTCGGGCAAGCAGTTTCGGCCTGTTTGGCCACAGCTCGCTTGCCCCCTTTTACTTTTGGGGCACCTGTACATTTGATTTCCAATGTACAGGTGACCCGCGAGGTCTTTTTATGATCGACCTACCTGGCTTGGCGCCGCTTTGACGCCTGACGTTGCAGCTGAGCCTACCCTGATTTATTCCGGGCCAGTGGTTCCAGAGATGCACCAAGAACGGCGACAACATGAAAGTCGTTCCTCTAATTATTCAAGGTTGTCGGCGCCCCTCGTAAAACCCTTTGGGCACGCCTGACCAACTGTCGGAATAGAGAGAGAGAGAGAATAAAATGAGGGAAAGGCAGGGAGGTTAACCAGAAAATGGAGCATCCGGTTTGCTACCCTGCACTAGGGGAAGGGGGAATGGGGAAGAAAGATTGGAAAGAAAGCGAAGAGGGAAATAGACGCGTGCGAAAAAAAGGGGGGGGGGAGCTGGGGTGCTACAGTCTATACAATAGGCCGCTGCCACGCAAAAAGTTCAGTAGGGCCTTCACTGATTTTCTGTGAGCACACAAATCATGTCGTCTTTCCAGCACTGATTGTTCAGACAAAGGTCTGTCGTCAAGGCGTGCTAACGCAGCAGCTAGTTGCCGTCTTTGCACACTGTAACGAGGGCAGTGACAGAGAACGTGCTCTATAGTTTCATCGCTGCCGCAATCACCGCAAGCAGACAGTGTCGGAATAGGGATCGTTGTTGGCCATGAAGGCAGGCGGCTTGCTTTGTCGTCAAGGTGGCCCGGACAAAGGGCACCGTCTGCGGATGCGTTTCTCACGTTCTCCGTGGCGCCCTGATGGCGCTGTTTCCACAATTCGTGGCCTGCCTGGCGCCGCATACCTATCACTGCAACAGACTACGAAATTGACTCCTACGTTAGACTCAACGTGTTCGCGCTGTGCCGTGTCGTGCGCGGTGTGCAGTGTTTGTCCTTCAGCATGGGGCAAACTGGACATGCCTCTCTCTCCTTTCGTGGGTTACGAAGGAAGCGGCGTTTCACCTTCCTCTTTTGGAGGCGCAGCTGAAGATGGCAGTTTTCATTGGACTGTCCTGGCATCCATTGCGTTTTTCGTACAGGTAACCCTGGGAAGGCCAGGACATGAAACGAGAGTGCCGAGGCGCTCCAGACAAGCTCTCACAAGCTCCCAGAAGCTCCCATCATGTTTACAGCTAGAGCTTCTATAATGCTACCACCATCATGTAACACGCTGCCTGTAATTATTGTAACTAAAAGTTACTGTTAACAGCTCCAGGCTCCTGTCCTCGACATCTCCCAGAGACTCTGGCTGGCTCCGGTCCTCTAGGCCCAATCCCGACCGCACCAGTCTCCCTTTTGGCATGGTTCTGCCATACGTCGCACTTACAAATTAGAATACCACCATATAGATAAAAAAACAGCAACAGGTAAACGCTAAAGAAATATTTAGAGTGCGAGAAAGGGACAAAAAATGTGGCTAACCCTTCTTTCTAGGAATCAGTACAACACGAAAGTGTAAACACGTCTTCACAGACGTAGTTGAGCGTTTATTCTGCATTTTTTCGAACACAAGGATGAATCAATAAGTGGTAACGCAACAAATTGCTAAGTCACTTGAAGAACGGCAAGCAGTTTGAAACTTGCAGCACGCACCTCAAACAGAAAGCTCGCATGAAGTGAGAATACACAGGACGAGCAACGCAGGCCCGCAGCACTGTCTTGCTACTCATGACGAAAAAGCGCTGTAGTTGCCGAGCTCTGAGGACTTCCAAATGGCGTATGGTGTATATAAATGGCTTGCCCTTAGCAGCTTTGGTCACATATGGTTTGTCGCGTAGTGGTGGGCGCCACGCGCTAGAGATAGAGAGGTCACTGGCTCGACGCCCCGTCATAGAAGTTTTCATCGAAGTTTTTTTTTTCCTTGCCACTATGTTAGTAAATATTTCACGTCATATCTGTGACAAAAATACGTCAGCGGAGCCATAGTGTACCAACGGCACAATATAACTTCGTGCTACAAAACATGCTACTACAGCTGAAAAATCGAAGCACTGATTGAGCATTGCACAGGTGTAGCTTGAACTTCTCATAATACGTAAGCATTCACTGCTGTTCACTGCTACGTAAATAATTTGGGAGCTTCTGTCGTGTTAAACATTCAACTGAAGTAATGTCACTACTACAAGAAACTGGTTATTAGAATGCTCTCGAGCTAAACCAGTTCGTCGAAGAAGCATTTGAGCACATCTCGACAAATATGGGTCCTAAGCTCTCTTGTCGTTGAGAAAAAAAAAACGGCAACCACTAATCAAACCAATAACGACGCGAAATTTCAATCTGCGCGTCAGCTCGTATTGATTGGCTCATGACAAACTATCGACAAGTAGCTTAACGTGATTACATTACTGAATGATGCGTTGCACCGAAGCAAAAAAAAAATATCACTGTGAAGCAACGGCGAAAAATTTTTCGGTTTCCTCCCACTTTTTTTTATAATAGCGCTTCCTTCATCGTAAAAACCCGAATACAAATTCTTCTTACAAGTCGTCCAATGGTGAGCGGAAAAATTTTGCTGCACTGTTCCTCTCCGAGTTGTTGCACTACACAGCTGCGCAGCACGCCCTTCTCCTTGCCTTGGTTTTTCTCACATTTTGAGCACGTTCGCAGCCGCCGACAGCTAAATCCCTCTTTTTAAGGCATACTAGTAAAATTTCACGCGTGCACAAATTGGAAACAATAGGAGCAGACAGCACAACGGCTGCAGAAGAGAAACAAGCGAAAGCACCGCCCGTCAACACGATAATTAAAGGGTATAAATATTTATATAGAGTGTTAAACAAAGAAATAGCCAAGAACGCATTTTAATACTATAATGACATAAGTTCACTCTACTGCTGCTTAAGCCACAAAGATTAAGTCACATATATAAAAACGTTTCTGAATATTCGCTTCGATACCAGAATCATAGCGACGCTTTACTTCCAATACCGAAACTAGTCCAAGTGTCCAGCCTCTGACAGCGTCTCTTTAGGGATCAATAGAAAAAGCGCGGAAAAGAAGACTGAAACACATCAGTAATCTCAATTTTTATGCCACGCCAACATCGTCTTTTGGGTAACGATGTTCAATCGTAGGCTTCCGCGCCTCTTCATTTTTCCCTTTAACAGTTCTGGCGAGGGGTCCCGTTTCACTGATGGGGTCGGCATTGACGCAGTGACTTCATCAATTAAAATACCAAATCATTCAATGCTAGGGTTTAGACCTCTGCTGAAATTATTGTCAGCCCGCTAGCTAATGAAGCCACAAATAAAAAAATAGAAGCCACAAAAGATTGGAGGGTTCTTTTAACGCACATTCTACTTTTCTGCCGTTATCCTTTTTAAAAGCATTTACAGGTGCAAAATATGACGAGTGAACTCGTATTAATACCAAGATGAGTCAGGTATAGGTGACTTACGTGTATCACAGTCATTCTTAGGCTCGGGCAGCAGCTGACCCGTAGGTGGCAAGATCGAATCTCGGCCGACGCGGCCGCCTTTTCGGATGGTGGCCAAAATGCTTGAGATCCATGTGCTTAGATTTAGGTGAACGTTAAGGTACCCCGGTTTGTCAAAGCTTCTGGAGCCCTCCACTACAGCGTCTCTCGTAATCATATGGTGGTTTTGGGACGTTAAATTCCCAACAACCACAAGAATGCTGTTGCAGGGTGCGTTCTTTCAACTGCTGTAAGGACCTTTTCCGAAACCAGGCTTTGGAGGCGGCTTAAGCATTACAATTTTCAGCACTCGCAGGATATTTACAAAAGTTCTATACGCTTGTTATTGTATTACTTAGGTTGGCATACAAGATGGGATATGCTACTAATGCTTTCTTCACGTCTCGACAGCTTTCGCATTTGAGAAAAAGTTTATGTTCGCGTGACGTAGACATGGAAACTTCACTGAAAGAAAGAAAGAAAGAAAGAAAGAATGAAAGAAAGAAAAGAAAGAAAAAAAGAAAGAAAGAAGGTTTTCTGCCGCATGATGAATTAATTTTTCTGCTAGTCCTTCAGCTTTCTACACCGCTTTTTAACAGCATATGCTAGAGAAGTCGCTAATATGTTTCTCGCCTTGGCGCCCCGTGCCTGCGTTTAATGCGTTTGGAAAAACCATCCGGAGATGAAACAAATTAGAAATTTTTGTTGCGCCGCGAAGCCCTTTCAGAACAATCTCGCTTGGTATGCTTTGTATCTTTCTCGGCCAGATGCGCAAGCGTTCAGGCATTTGCTTGTGCTCTCCTGTTTCCCTTAAAAGCGAAAGGGCAAAGTTTCATTAGTTCCTAGAGCTACGAGCTAGTTCAAGCGAGAGTGTCAATAATGATTACCTATATCTTAAAAAAACACGCACAATTCAACAGCCCGGCTTGAAGTCACTTGAATAATTAATTCACATTTGTCACCAAAGCTCTTTAGATCAGATGAGATGAATGCAAGTGCTATTGCATCAAGTCGAAGATAAATGGGTATGTTATATATGAACAACGCAACGCATTGAAGATGTCGGGAATCATGGAAGAAAAGCGTTTGGCACTGACATTTTGGCGCTCTCATAATGCCATGTTAATCTTCGCGAAATATAAAAAATTATTAACCATTTTTTGATCAAGATCACTGTGCAAGGCATACAATTCTGCGATCGCTGCTCGTGTGGCGGATTCCTTAATATTCCCGCTAAACTCAACACCTATTTGACCATTTCGGCCCTAAATTGTCCCTATATGGTCTCTGTATTCAATTAGGCTTAAAATATTTTTCTATTTAAACGTAGCAATAAACTGTTGCCGAAAGATACGTGAAAAAAATTGTCGATACTCATACCACAAGGATGAAAGACTATTCATCTTGTGGCATTCGTATACACATCACGCATACATTGGGTGTAAAAGCTAGCTGACTGAGCGTTGCGCTAAAGAGAGACTGCGAGGAATTGATTGATTTATTGAGTGATTGATTAATATGTGGGGTTTAACATCCCAAAACCACAATATGAATAAGAGAGACGCCGTAATGGAGGGCTCCGAAAATTTCGACCACCTGGGGTTCTTTAACGTGAACGCCGAATCTAAGCACATGGGACCACAACATTTCCGTTTTCATCGGACATACAGCCGCCGCTGCCGAGATTCAATCCTGCGACCTGCGGGTAAGCAGCCGAGTGACTTAGCTACTAGACCACCACGGCGGGGCTGGCTGCGAGGAAGGCGATTTCTGTAAGCGCAAGAGTAAGCACAACGGTACTAACAGCACAGTTATATTAGCTTGAATTTCTGCAGTGGCGGTGGCTGCTCAGGGCTCGAATCGGCTGTGCAAAGCGAATTGGAAGCATAACGCAATCAATAAGACAATACTAAGGTGGTATCGAAGAGCTAATACGGTTTTTTGTAATTTAGTTGCAGCAAGCGAAGCACGGCATTCTGCGGGGTCCTCATTAGAGCAGTATTTCCTTACACTTGACGTAGACTTTATACCTAAAAAAATCACTATACGAAAGCGTGCATGAGAACTATATAGACGGGAGGCCTTAGTTTGTCGGGGAGTTTAAATCCGGCTCAAATACAACGCTTACGTAAGGAAAGCTAACAAAAGAAAATCCATAAGTAATGCATGATAACACACGAACCAAGTAAACTGCAGTCGTCTGTGCGTTCATATCAAGCGTAGCAGGATGTTCATCTAAATTCTGTGGCCGTTCGGGCGTAAGTTTGTGAGAGCGTACTAAGGTTTCAAGGAGCTTGACGGCCTACATAAGCACTCGAGATAGGATGGATAATTTGATTATTAATAAAACTCATACTCTGAAAGTTGCCTAGAACTGTGTTAGTAAAGGCGTGATCTTTAAGGCCCCTGATTTAGTATTTGCCAAATTAAAGAACGTTAAGGATAAAGGAAAGAATAAGAGAAACTCTTACGAAAGAAGCCATGTCGGAAAGGCATGTCGATAAATGATTGGTTTCCAAAGGGTGATCACTTTAACGCAAACTGGTGATAAAGATACTTGAACGCTATAGTGCCGAGGGGTTACGCAATCGAAATCTAAATTACTTCTTGTTATTTCCTTCTTTTGAAGCGGGGACTTTTTTTTTTATCCAGCCAGTCGAGCTTCGCAATTTAACTGCTTATAAATGCGTATAGATGCGTATAAGTACCGCTTCTAAAACAGAATATTCAAAAGCGAGTTTTCAAGAAATGTTGCGAATAGCCTATACGCTCCTGAGCGTGTATTTCTGACAAATGCATAACAAGCTTGCATACCAGATGATTTCGATTGAACACAATAAGGCTTCAATTTACACTCCCCTAAATTGTTTCAATTGACACTCGGTACAAAAAATTATTAGCTGGTCAATAATTCCTTTTGACTCACTCAAAAGACGCTGAATTTATCCGCAAAAATGATAATAAATCAAAACATAATGACCAATATTCTTGTGAATTTCAATAGAAAAAGCCAGTAGACGCATAATTTAAAGACAGTACATCCTATGGAAAAAGTCGATTTAGCCTAGATTAAATTTCAATAAGCATTTTTTTTAAGGGATTCAGCTGCAGTCTGCGCATAAAATATTGTAAACAACATCGCCATATTTGTTGATGTCTAAGCAATCTTTCACGTTAACAAGCCGATTTCTCTGATTTTTGGATGGCATGAGCGCCGCATTAAGGTCACACCATGAAGAAATACGGCTTAGCGCATCACAGCTCCCAGAAATCTTATGGATTCAAAGACCACAGGGCTCCACTGAACCGAGTTGTTTCCAAAACGCTGGCGCGTCTTCAAAACGACTGGCAAGGATGGCCTGAGATCCCGAACACAATCTTCACGATTCCTCATAAATTAAACACACACACACACACACACACACACACACACACACACACACACACACACACACACACACACACACACACACACACACACACACACACACACACACACACACACACACACACACACACACACACACACACACACACACACACACACCCCGAAGAGGCGCTTGATCTACATCGTACGAAGACAGCCCACTTCTGTTTCCTTTCGCCTCCTGGACCCTATTCTTGAATCCCGATTCACCCGCCACTCCCGATTCCCCCTTGATAGACGTACGTCTACCACCATGGGAATAGAAATCCGGCTGCTAGCGAGCTTCCTCAGAATGTAGACTCGCACTTGGTATTGGTGCCCTCCAGCGCATGTACTACGTCGTTCTATAGTAACAAAATAAAGTGCATGATAACGCCATTGCTCCTCTGATAGGCTTCTCTAAGTTCGTAATTAAACTTTTACCATTATAAATAATGCCGAGCATAGTGGCATTTTTATAAATAACTAATTGGTGCGTAGAGTCAGTAGTTATAAAACTGTTAAGAAGATCGTCACGAAAGTTGTTAATAACGAGTGAAATCATAATGTGTGAAAGGAAGGTTGAACAACGTGCGTATATTTTTCAATCCACAGCCTCCACAGTCATTTTCAGTTCAAATAAATAAAAAGTGCAATTTGAATATGGTCGTGGCTGATTTGGATGTTCGCCTATGAACACACAAGATAGCACTATTTATTTACTTGGTTCAGGATGTTCATGATTGCTATAATTTGATTATTACGTTTTTTATCAGTGTGACACTTTGAGGTGCTTTGTTTGATGAGAAAAACGAGGATGTTTATACTTAAATGAGAATTTACTCGTAAAAAGGCTTTGAAGACCATGGCATCAGTAAAAATAAAATGATAATGTAATGCATATAAACGGAATTCTAAGCATGCTAATCTTAGGCGGGCTAACTAGTACATGCACGACGTGATCTCAAAGACACTACATTCAAAAAGTTTACCCTATTTCTGATATGCGAAAACCATTCAAGCATTTTTTCCTTTATCCAACGCGTAGAAAGATGGACACGTGCAACAACGTTGCGCGTTCACTGTCATATTTGCTTTTGCGAGAACGAGCGAATCTGGTGTGAACGTTCAACAAGGTACAAAATATTTCACTGAACATTCAGGTTGTAACCTTTAGCGTTTGCCAATCCTAACACTACTCTCGCAGTTTCATAGGCCAGGACATTGATCCTACCGGGCATCTGTACTCATCTGTTAGCTTTTTGTTAATGCACTCACGGATGCGGCATGAGACGAAAAGCATTGGCAATATCTGAGGCCCTATAGTTGCTCGTGCGAGGAAATAGCAGTGAGCGCTTTGTCAGTAAGGTTTCGAAGATAATGCAAGTATATATAAGAGGAAACAAAAGACAGTCTGGAAAGAAAGTGTCTAGACGGTGTCAGAAGCAAAAACATTGCACAGGCCGAATAATTCATGAAAAAATGAAATAGTGTCATTCTCTCACAGAAAAAGACTGTGGATCCCTTGGGCGAATTCTCTGGAACACGTATCCTCGGAGAGCTTCGCAGTCGTGTCATCGCGGGCATGTTCTGACGTGTGTAAAAGCTGTGGCATGCTTGCAAGAAGAAGAGGCAAGGCAAGCGCGTTCAGCAGCAGCAAGACAGATAGTGGAGATCCAACGGAATAGACACGCTACTGGACGCCCAAAGAGAAAAGAAAGGGCTGCCGTGGCCCGACCATCTATATAAAGCTGGGGTGAAAGGGATTTGTTGGGTCGTGAGGAAAAATTCCTGGTAAGCCAGGAGCTCAGAGAAAGTGGCAAGAGGCGTCCATCTGAATCCTCTTCGTTACCTCTACAGCAAAGGTTTCCTTTTTACGCGTCCGTGATAGTTATGTTTGAGCTACGCACATCTCTGTTCCGTTGACAAGAATCATGTCACCAACTTTTGTGTGGTGTACTACGTAATAACGCTGTCCTATATTTCCTCTTAAGAAGATGACATTGATCAAGTTTGCTAACGTGTGCGCTTGCACATGGGATCTTGCACTTAGGGTGGGGTGGCTCGTTTGCTTATTTCGTGACATATCAAAACATTGTGTTCCTTCATATATAAAAATAATTTTCGCGTTAGATATCTTTTGCCGTCCTTGCTACACCATTTTGTCTGTGACCAAATAATTGAGATAGACTTAAGGTAGCGCAACTTGCGTACCAGACATGATGCATATATATGCCTGATAGGCGAACTGATAAAGAATATGTCGCATAATTTAGAACGTACATATGTCTTTCTCCCATCTGCGGAAAGAATATTTTTATTTCTCGATGACGTTTTCTTGAAAACCATTGTGTTTAGGCTCTTTTTTTAAATATTATGTTTATATTCCAAATAAACATAGATGGGTACTATGTCCTTCCACTATCTTCATAATTACTTTCTTCATGCAGTAGGGGCACAATTTGTTTGATTTTAGTGCCTCTGTGCGAACAAAAATTTATGAAGAGTTTTTTCTCTGCTTTTTTCTTCTCAAGAATAAGAAAAAAAACGAAAGTTCCATGAAGATTATTGAAGATTGGCTTCTTTTCAGAGATAACGACGTTAAGCAGGTGCCCACGTGACACACTTCGTGCGTTAATTTCTTTTTGCCCTCCGCTTACAACTAAACTCAGTACCTTGATGGCCACCGGCCGTTCTAAACGTTTTGAGCTCTACAATAGAACAATATCGACGAAGAACCAAATGGCGCAACACATGCGTAAACGGACAACTGTTTTTGAAAAAGCAGTGGACAGTTCTCGATTTTGTTGTGCCGTTTCGTTCTTTGTCGATCTTGCTTCAGAGAGTTGAGCCAAAAATTTTACACTATGTAGTACATCCTTCGTCTTTTCTGGACAAAAATAAAGCTTTGATAATAATAATAATAATAATAATAATAATAATAATAATAATAATAATAATAATAATAATAATAATAATAATAATAATAATAATAATAATAATAATAATAATAATAATAATAATAATAATAATAATAATAAATTCTTAATTTTGATATTAAGAATAATAATCATCCTAATCGTCACGTAGTACTACACCCTACTGGCCCCTACTCTGGCAGGTCTTTGATGCGTATTGTTCACACGCACTTCATCACTAAAGTAGACTCTGATTCCGCAACAGGAGAGCCATTCAATTTGCCACGGGAGCTATTCAAGAAACCTGCCCCTCCCTTGTGGTTTCGGGATCAGCTGCGAAGAAAAGCCGAGCCGCTGCTGACCGACTATTTACTCTATGGTCTTGGGCTTTTGTTTGTACAGCAAACAAGTGCCTCAAACACACAGCTATAAGCGACACGATTCGCTGAGGTGGGGCGACACTCTCACATGGGTCCTCTGGTGTAGCGTCTGTAGCGACACATATCACTTTTCTTGTGTCTCGCACAGTTTACGCCGGGCTTTGGCCTTGTCATTGATTATTGTGACCAGCAGGCTCAATGAACCGAAGTATAATAAAGGAAGAACGCGCGGCCAACGTAAACATTGCTGCTCCTTGATACCCTGAGTCTTTGGGTGCCAGCTCACTCGGGACATTGTTTTTTTTTTATGTTTTGGTGGTTTCTGTCAACAGATATTATTGAAGTACGACTGCAAATAAATGCACAGCTGTGAATTCAGAAATGGTCAACCTTATCAAGAGATACGCTGCAAAAACGACGTGAAGCGTTTCCCATGCAGCAGTATATCTTCCTCGATTTTGCAGTCTAAAACAATAACGAAAGCTTCATCAAAGTTAACCACATATTCCGGTTTTTAATGAATACTTTTTAACCAAGACCTCCACTATTCTATTAAGGCCAACATAAATAGAATGCGGAAAACTTGGAGATATGAGTAAATTACAACTGACAACGGAGGTTTCTGGTGGCTTTTTTGTTTCAAATCAGCACACTCTGTATAAAATTTGAAGTGACAGATACAGGCATTGAAGGTGGGTATGCAGAAAACTGGTCATGTTTCTCATTGAAAGAATTACATCACATGCAAGCTTTCAGACAAATAGCGACGAACTCGCTCCTGAAGTTTCTGCAGTCAACCGGACTCGCAAAACGACTATGATCCTCTCGTGCTTCAGTATGTGCACGCCTTTTTTTCTATTTAGCCATTCATCTGATTTTTTTCTTTTTTACCTTTGTGTCTCCATCCCCCTCCTACAATGCAGGGTTGCAAACCAGAAATTTCCTTCTGATTAACCTCTCTGCCTTTCACTGACCCTTTCTCCATCTCTCTCTCTGATGAAATTTTCAAGATACAATGCTAGACCGGCAGATGCAGGTGTGAAATCACCAAGTGAACGTTGCCTGAGTGCAACTCTAGAAGTTTGAGCAGCCTAAAAGAAAGACAAAAGAATCTCTAAACTTTGTAGTGGAAGCCTAAAAATTGGGTATAGCAATTGCCGGTCTGACTGAACAATTTTCATGTTCAGGGTTCAACCACAAATAGTGGGCGCATTTTTCATTCTCATGGTATACGAGAGGTATGAAAACCATATGTCATTGTTTTCAATTAGTTCTCATATGAGAACACGGGTTGTGGAGAAGCACGCGTGCCCATGCTTTCTTTCCCTTCAAGGGCAGCACGGCAGCCTAGCTGCGGGGACATTTCTGTGCCTTCCAGACTCGAGGCAATGAAACCTCTTTCGAAGGCACTGGTCACCTCGTGGCCGGCGCACGCTATCCCCCTTTCTTGGCTCGCGAAACGGGTAACCCTTCCTCGGCGAGAAAACCGACTCTCGTTGGGAAGAGGGAAACCGGGAGGATGCTCAAAACGAGCATGCCAACAGGGAGAAGTTCTCTCTTGCACTGGCCACCAAACGGAGGACAACTCCTTGATACCCCATGTGAGCCAATTAAGGACATCGACGACTAGAGGCGCAAGCGTCTACCCTTTGTTCTCTTCATAGAGCAGGCAGTCCCTCTACGCGACATTTACACGAACGTAGCCAAAATGTTGTTTTGTTGACCTAGCCTGTTGCCTTATTCGTCCGATACCGTGTAGCTGCTATGAATCGAGCTACGAGAAGGGTATACGTTAATTTTGCACGGTACAACTGTGTGCGGCTGGAACATTAGCTAGAATTCTGCGTCAGGCGTACATAAGGCGGACCCCTTTCAGTGTACGCGAAAGCTTGTTTATAGTGTGAAGTCGTATATTCCAAACATACACAGGAGATGACAGCAACACAGCGACCATCTACTCAACATCCACGCAGATCTTTAATGTAGTAGACACCATTCAGCGACAGGCCCGTGCCTACCCTGACGTTCACTGTACGGGCGTATTTCATCTGAAACACTTAGAAACCAGCGTGAAAGATGCGCATAGCTGTTGGGTGTTCCAATAACTGCAATAGGCAAGTATTCAATAGGAAGCATTTCTTAGCGAACTTCTGCGACTTTGAGCGTATCTATCTATCTATCTAT
Organism: Rhipicephalus annulatus; assembly: GCA_013436015.1. Lineage (NCBI taxonomy): Eukaryota > Metazoa > Arthropoda > Arachnida > Ixodida > Ixodidae > Rhipicephalus > Rhipicephalus annulatus. Next base: position 151,396 of record WOVY01001470.1, on the reverse strand, counting down.
CTATCTATCTATCTATCTATCTATCTATCTATCTATCTATCTATCTATCTATCTATCTATCTATCTATCTATCTATCTATCTATCTATCTATCTATCTATCTATCTATCTATCTATCTATCTATCTATCTATCTATCTATCTATCTATCTATCTATCTATCTATCTATCTATCTATCTATCTATCTATCTATCTATCTATCTATCTATCTATCTATCTATCTATCTATCTATCTATCTATCTATCTATCTATCTATCTATCTATCTATCTATCTATCTATCTATCTATCTATCTATCTATCTAGCCGCTTACGTTTGGGTGCTGTCGTGGTCACCCCCTTAACTTGGCGTGAACCAAAATCAGCATGGGACGGTAAGATGGTTTGACCAATATGACGCGCTGGACAAGACATGAATAATGTCACAATCCCGTCGCGTACGTCATCAAACATTTCCCGCCAGACAGTGGCACATACTCAAAGGCGGGTATGTGCCACAAGTGATTGACACTTAGTATCTTCCCAGGAATGACGAGAACACACATGGGCGATTTTAACGCGAGAGCGTTAAGCAATACTCGACATCGGTAGCGTCAACCCAGCGAAGGCATAGAATAAATGTCAGTGTTAATGAAAACCTGACATAAGCAGCGTTGGCCCGCGCGGGAAATGCAAATAATAAATTTCAGGGTCCCAGCAAGAATTGAACCTAAGCATTCTGCGTGGCACTCAAGCATTCTACGATAGAGGTATGGCAGGTCTTGGAACTACTTCTCAAATAGACGCTTATCTTCGCGAAACTTCAATAGTAGTTGCAGTGCTACCTACCCAATTTTATAAACATTACATATGTACTTCTTTCATGCATCCGTCACGTCTGGTTAACGTCAATTGTGGTGAGGTGCCATGCGCTGAAGTTGATTTGTGTAGCAGCGTCCAGGACCAGCATCTTCGCGAGCATCAGCGCTTCATATCAGCTTCTAATGTTGCTAAAACACTTCTCCAGCCGACATCGTTGTGCAAGTGGAAAACTGGTTATATACACATCTGCAACTCTTTAACATATGTCTCTGCGTGCAACATTTGCACATATACTTAGCGTCATTTCATGACGTGCCACTCGATAAAAAAAAAATGCAACTTGGCCACCTTCCCTCCGCGTGCTTCGCATAAAGGTGACTCCCAGATATGTGGGATCTGCCGATCTTTTTTTTTCTTATTTCGTGATAGTTTTGCGGATACCGGAGGTGGTCGACAAATACGACGCCGCACGTGACCCGAGTTTTGATCTCATAACAGCTGTCGCTGTAAAATTGTAAGCGCCGTTCACTTCTGTCGCTGTTCCGCCCAGAAAAAATTGGCATACATACTCTTCCAATCGCATTTGCTAATTTTCGTGACGTCAACCACTTCTCACGTATATCAGGTAAGTGGTCTTTCGATACATTTAGATGCCTGTTTAAGAGTCAGAGCTGAATAATATTAATCAGTCGTTTTCCATAAGTGCACGCCTCGTAGTGATACCGAGGCGAAGGCATGCAAAACCTTAAAATTGCATTATGTGAAGACACTTCTACTTAGATCTGTCCAATGAACCAAAATAAATCAGGCGTGTATTACTACAGGTAGTGCATTGCTAGACACACCACTTTTTTACGACAGGCCACCAAAAGTTCTAAAGAGACGTTCCTCTTGCTTTCCACAGAACTACAACGCCAAAATTACTAGGGTACTATAGATAATCTGCGACACCTAAGGAAGTTCTATTGCTGAAGACTGATCTCTGTATGTGAGAACACGCCCCGCCGCGGTGGTCTAGTGGCTAAGGTACTCTGCTGCTGACCCGCAGGGCGCGGGTTCGAATCCCGGCTGCGGCGGCTGCATTTCCGATGGAGGCGGAATTGTTGTAGGCCCTTGTGCTCAGATTTCGGTGCACGTTAAAGAACCCCAGGTGGTCTAAATTTCCGGAGCCCTCCACCACGGCGTCTCTCATAATCATATAGTGGTTTTGGGACATTAAACCCCACATATCAATCAATCAATCAATCAATCAGAACTCAGGCCTTTTGCGCACTCGACGCAAACTATGGTTTTCTGCAGAATCAGGTCCTGTAGCAGGTGCTGCAGCAAGAACTATACACACACTATACCGGGTGTTCAATGTTAGGGCTTGTGGTTTTCTTGAGGTTCAGCGCTGGGAAGAATGTGAGAACCACCTTTGCGGGTGACTTGTGTTTTGAAGGGGGTGAAGGGTGGAACAATAGATGTGGCCGTCAGTGATCGAATTAACTAGGATTTGCTAAGTGACTTTTTGACGACTGCAGCTAGTGGGCATATCTGTGTGGAGGGGTTAGAGGCGGTCGCGTTTCTGCACAGATGCACTTGGAAGAGCTCTTCTTGCATGTCTGTGCTTCGGATGACCCGCGGCCGAATTTGATTGTGGTTTGCATCACTGCGCATGCAAGACACTCAGCACTGGCGTGAAGCTCCTCACCACTGTGTCAAAGCCCTCTTGCGCATTCTAAGGACTACGGGTCTCTATGTGTGAATGCCTTTGACTTTTGCAATAGTTCCACCACTGCATACATGTCTGCCCATGTACTTAGAATTTTCTCATCTCACTCCCTTCTCGTCTCTCTCTCTCTCGTCTTTATACTCCCTTTCCCATTGCCCCATCATTGGGTAGCCAACCGGGCCTTGTTAACCCCCTCCCCTGACCTTCTCTAGCATTGTTCTTTCTTCCGTCGTTCCTTCCTCTCGCATATAGCTTTGTTTTGCAGGGACTAGGCGGTGTGGTGAGGCTCCAACGTCCATGAAGCGACAAAAAAAGCAATCTGGCATGACACTTACTTGCGCCGACAGAGAACAATTCAACAACGACGCAGTTAAAGCATAGGGTTAGAGGTTCGCCGTCTCGCAGGTCATGTTCAAGCTTCTCGATACCAGTAAAAAACACTCGCCGCGTCAGCAACAGGTAGTCGCCCTATAGACACAGTTGCCTTCTTCGCCTTTACTTTGCGTTAGCGTTAGCGGCTTCTTGAGTAGAGTAGCTCCCACATGCACCAACGGTATGTCTCCGCGGCTGACTGCTTCGAGCAAAATGGTACCAACTAATACTACTGGCGTTGTTATAAGCAGTTGTAGAAAGACTGAATGCTGGGCCAGTTGAGCACAGTACTTGAACTTATATTTATTGGAAGTTGTCCCTGGGACTCTCTATGTCGCGGAGATGTGTCGTTAGCTCGGAGAAGAGCGCAAATTGAAAGATCGCCAACGTGCACACAAGAACTACGAATGAATGCGGAAAAGGATTGAAGCAGCTGCTGCACGAGATGCAGCCACTGCCGGCTTCGCTGGCTTTTATTGCCGTAATAGTTGGAGAGCTATGAAAATTTAGTTGTTGACCTAATAAGCCATAGAATGGAGCCTTGTATACCAGGAAGTGGAAAAAAAAACATGACGATTTCTAAAACCAATGGCTTCTCAGTTAATCGGGGTAATTTGTGCACGCAAAAGCTGCAATGTCTGTTTAATACTTAAAAAATGAGAAAGATGAATAGTGCAGGAAAGAAAACAAACTAAATGCGTGAAGGGACCGATAACAATACTTTTGTGCATCGACTTAGATAACAAACCATCAACAGGAAAATAGATCACGTATTTCCGCTTGCCTGCAACTGTACACTGTGAGAAAAGCAAAAGAAAAAAAAATGTTTACTTTTTCCGAAGCTCCCGCATTCAAAAGTGCGGGGATTCCTGGTGCATTCAGAAACGACACGTGCTCTCATATTTTTCAGCGAGTTGAGAACCATGGAAATAAAGTGTGTAAAAAGCTCTCCACCCTTTTACATGCAAAACTACCGAAGCCATCACGAGAAGTTCATTCAAGGGTAACTGCGCGTGCTTTGGAAAAGCTCAGAACGTTTGCATATTTTGCTTTAGACGGAGCTGTTTATACATTCACGCAGAACTGCCTCCGGAGTATCTGCTGCTGTTTGTATTTTGCTATATTGTTGTTTTGTGTCGGAGATCAAGGCATGGGAAAAGGTATCGCTTCGTTTGGCTTCCAGCCTCCTGAGAGCAATTCCTGACATGAAAGTTTACTCTGTGTATACTCTGGGTACATAAGTCTTTCGATCAATACTTGACCGATATATCACGAAACCCATTCCTGAGATGGGAGTAAGTGTCCTGTACATTATGTGCTTCTCTAAAATATCACTGTACACAAATAGAAACATTTACAATCATCGAAAGAAAAAAAAAAACGTGGGTGATCCGCCTATATAGGAATGGGTATAACACAAAAGTGAAACGTGTCTTTACAGAGGTAGTTGAGCGTTTATTGTGCATTGTTTCAGCGCCAGCAACAGATTTCTGTCACGTTAAGAGCGGCAAGTAGCTCTTGCAGTGCACACCTCAAGCAGAAAGCACGCATAAAGTTAGCATACACATGTTGAGCGTGGACTGCCCCAACTCAGCACATCGAGCACGCTGCTCAAACAGAAAGAAGGACGCACGAAACGAGCGCACAAGTATACAAAGGACAAACGCTAACAACTACCACAATTCTTTCTGCGTCGTTTGTCAGCAGCGTGCTTCTTTAGTAAATGCGGCTGCGCCATGGCCACTTGTGAAGTGACCATCGTCCTCTCCCGAATCTGATAGCCGCGCGTGCTGGAGAGACCACGCTCCGTGGAGGCGGCGCTCCGTGAAGAAGACGACCTTTAAAGCCCGCCCAACGCCAGCCCTTCGCGCCATCTAGCCATTGATAACAAAAGCGCGCTAAAGTTTTGAAGCTCTGAGGACTGCTAAAAACAGTGTACGGTGTATAACGGCTTGCATATTAAGCTTATTAGCATTCCAAATATGGTAAATGTTGTGGCATAGTGGTTAGCACCGGGCCCTGAGAGTCGAGAGATTCCTGGTACGACTCTGCGCCACGAATGTGTGTATTCTGTTTTTTTTTGCAATTTATTCGTATATATGTACAGCATCACTTCCGTGATGGACTTCCCGTTCACCATTCAGGAGCTCAAAGCAGCACTCGCTTCATGCAAACGTACCTCTGCACCAGGACCTGACGGAATCTCCTACAGAGCCCTGTGTCATCTGGGTGAGCGCGCGAGAATAGCTCCACTTCAGCTATATAATGATTGTTGGCTAGAGGGCACTGTCCCCTTAAGTTGGAAAACTAGTCGTCTAGTACCATTACTGAAACCTGGCAAATCACCATTGGTACTCTCCTCCTATCGTCCGATCGCATTGGCCAGTTGCGTGGGTAAAGTGATGGAAAGAATGATTCTCGGCCGACTCGAGTGGTACTTGGAGTATCATCAGATCTACCCAAATGCCATGGCTGGCTTTCGACGTGGTCGATTCATCGATCGATAACGTCATCGATCTAGTCACGTACGTTGAACACGAGAAAGGCCATAAGCGTCTTTGCGCCTCTCTGTTCCTTGACGTCAAAGGAGCCTATGATAACGTGACACATGAATTCGTCCTTGCCGCACTAGAAGAGATTGGAGTGCGTGGCCGAATGTTTAAGTGGATACGCAGTTATCTCCAAATGCGATCCTATTTTGTGAGTACAGAGACTGGGAACACGTCTACACATTTCAGTTGTCGTGGCGTCCCTCAGGGTGGTGTACTGAGCCCCGTGCTATTCAATATAACACTAATTGCTCTCCATACGCACCTACCAAACAATATTTATCTATCAACATACGCTGATGACATCTGCATATGGACATCTGCGGTAACTCGCCTGCAGTTACGAGCGAGAATACAGAGAGCTGCTACTTCAACTGCTTTGTATCTACGCAATCGAGGCCTGGAAATTTCCTCCGGAAAGTGCGCTCTTCTGGCATTTACGCGCAAACCCATGTCAAATTACAGAGTGTCAATTAACGGTCAAAATATACCATATCGTCGATCTCACAAATTTCTGGGTGTCATAGTCGACAGAGACTTATCATGGAGCCCTCATGTGTCGTATTTGAAAAAGCGATTGACAGGCATATGCCATCTTTTCAAGTTTCTCGCTGGAAAGACTTGGGGAATGCAGCCTAATGCTATGTTACGACTGTACAGGGTGCTTTCCTTGGCTTTTTACGATACAGTCTTCCTGCATTATCAAACGCCAGCAAAACAAGTCGACGCATGATACAAAGCGTTCAGGCACAGGCGCTTCGAATATGTCTAGGTCTGCCTCAGGGTGCCTCAACAATGGCGACTATAGCTATAGCCAAAGACCACCTCGTGCAGACCCATATTGAAATTGAAGCTTTGAGGATACACATAAGGCATGTGGGCCGGAATCCCCATCACCACCTAGCCTCTCTACCAGTGGATAGACCTCATACTTCCTTTTGTCGAACAATAACTACACATGGTGACTTCCTACCAACTGGTTTTACGCCCGCGGCGAGACCTTCAATTCCTCCATGGTGCTTCAAACAGCCAGTCATCTACCTGACAATACCAGGCATTCAGAAAAAAGGTGATTTCTCAATACCAGCCCTCAAGCAGCTCGCATTACATCTGCTTTACGAGAAGTACCAAGACTGCACCCACGTCTACATCGACGGCTCCGTCCTGCCAAACAGCTCAACTGCGGCGGTCGTTATTCCAACGCACGCCACAACCATCAAATTCAGGACAGCTCATGAAACCACAACAACGGCAGCAGAGCTTGCAGCGCTTCGCGCTGCGCTGCGTTTCATTAACGACCAAAGCACGCAACGGTGGACTATTTTTTTCGACTGCAAGGCGGCACTGCAGTCACTTCTGTCAAATCTACGCCATGGTCCACACGAGCAGTTGGTATTTGAAACAGCAGAAATGCTACACCACATAACAGAGAAAGGGCACCACGTTATATTTCAGTGGTTGCCAAGCCACTGTGGAATTATCGGCAACGAACGAGCTGATCAAGCTGCCCGTTCAGCCCATACAGAAGACAACGACCAGTCAATACCTCTCTCAAGAACGGACGCTGCTAGGAGGCTCCGAATGCTTGCTCGCCAACGCTCCATAGCTCTTTGGGATGAGCCTCTCTTTACGCATGCAAGATTACGATCCCTTGATCCAACGTTAAGCATGCAGCTTCCAACAAAAATTTGACGAGGCGACGCTACTGCTCTGTGCAGACTATAGTTGGGAGTCGCGTTTACCCGTGCGTACGCGTTCCGCATAGGTATGGCCGACACCGCCGACTGTGCACACTGCGGAGATGAAGAAACAATTCGACATATCCTGTGTGACTGCCCGAAATACAATCTGGAAAGACAACACCTTCCTAATAAACTAAACAGGTTAGATGACCAGCCGCTGTCAGAAGAAAGGATACTGCGCCATCGTCATGACTCATCGTCACAAAAGAAATCCGTGCAAGCGCTACTGGGCTTCTTACGAACTACTGGCCTGTCGGAACGCCTCTGAGTGGACTGATTTTGTGTGTGCGTGTGTGTCGGTGTTTTTCTCTTATTTATTTTTAACTCTCCCTTTCTCTTTCAACCCCCTATCCCCTAACCCCAGTGTAGGGTAGCATACCGGATACTAGCATCTGGTTAACCTCCCTGCCTTCCTCTTTTCTCGTTTCTCTCTCTCTCCGTGATGGAAGAACGTCATCGGAGCCGTGGTGGACCTCGGCATAAAACAGTGTCACATTAAAAAAGCGTGGTTTAAATGCATTTCGCTTGCCATAGTAGAGTGCTCTGACGCGAAATACGCGAAAAAGTTCTGGTGGTTACGATGGGTTGTTGATTAAACCATGAATGTTGCCTAGTAAGCAGTATACACGAAGAGATAGTTATAATGCTGTTAGTTTCAAATTTGTAGCCTTGTCTTTCTATCAATATAATTCACTGAGAAGAGAAAGTGCATTTCACTTTCGAATAATATTATACGAATGTATGAGACACGATGTAAGTTTTTCTACGCGTGGTTGTACAGGTGAACCTTAGCTTTTTACCTTAGTGCCCAAAGATCGAGGAGCGACAGGTGCACTTGTCATCTGAATGTGAGTGAAGCTACTCTGAGCTCTAGATTTACACGTATGTAGAAAGTACATGAATAAATGCTGGTACTGCAAAAGAAGGACAAGATGCTGGCACAGAAAGGAGCTCGTCTTATGAGATTAGTACTGTAAACAGAAGCGCTGCGGGTAAAGGGAAACTACCTAGTGAGATTACCAGCCATAGTATATGCCGGCAAATACAGAGTAACGTGTGCCGATAAACAACATCGTACTGCGGCCGGTACCACTTTCGTAATGTGAGTGAGATATGCAACCTCGAAGACTCTCGCCGCCCAGTCTTTCTTTTTCTGAGCACTCGGTGCGGGATGCTGAAAGGCTGAGTAGAGCAAGAAACGTGAATCAGGGCCAGTTGTTTGATCCATTGTTGCTATTTTGTGACAAGTATAGATGGCATTACGCTCCTGTATGAAGCCACTTGGAAATAAATAACGCCTTCAAAAATTTTGAAGGGCTGATCGATCAAAGATAATTCGTTTTGCACACGTTTTTTTCTTCTTAGACTTTTATCTGTTTCGTTGAATTCCCACGCAAACATTTCAACACTGTGCATTTCACGCTTCATGGTCGTCCTTGATCTCAGCTCTATGCACCAACGTCGCACAACGTTTGTTAGCTTCGGGTTCTTACCGATAAGTTTCTGCGCAGCGTAAATTGGGGGGCCCATCACTGACAGCCTGAAAAGCCTCTAATTTGTTGATCATGTAGAACTTGGTGGCACAAATACATTAACATTAAACTGGGAGCCCATCTCTAGATATCAGCAGGTTCTAAAGCAATAGGGTGACATCTCTCCTGCACTTGGGAAATACAGCTAAATATTTCTATTTATCTGTAAAAATTTTCACTAATTGTACTAGTGGTATGGCACACTATAATGAAGAGACAGAAAAAAACGTATATTAAAAAAAATTGGAGAAGCTTGGTCTAGGCAGGGCAAGGCTTGAAGCGACGAAGCTGTATCTTTCTGAAAACTAATCTGGTCACTCCTAAGTCGCGATAGCGTAGTGGCTGAGGCGTTGCATTGGTGACGTGCGCTGGATGTACTTCCGACACGTCGGCCGTATTTTGAGTGGAACCATATGCGAAAGGATTTCGATACTATGCGTACGCGAGCGATGTTTCCAAGTAAACCTGCGAAATTTCTTTTGTATTTGTTATAATGAAGGTGGTGGTAGTAGTCGTAAATATGTCGATTGATTGATTGATATGTGGGGTTTAACGTCCCAAAACCACTATATGATTATGAGAGACGCCGTAGTGGAGGGCTCCGGAAATTTAGACCACCTGGGGTTCTTTAACGTGCACCCAAATCTGAGCACACGGGCCTACAACATTTCCGCCTCCATCGGAAATGCAGCCGCCGCAGCCGGGATTCGAACCCGCGCCCTGCGGGTCAGCAGCCGAGTACCTTAGCCACTAGACCACCGCGGCGGGGCCTAAATATGTCGATTATTATCATAGCAATAATAATGACGAGGATATGATCGTGTGCTGTTATTTCATGGTATATATAAAGGATGTTGCTCCTAAAGCTTCGCTGTACTAATAAACATTCAAACACTTTGTATAAACTTCACTGTTTAATATAATACCGTCAGCTGAATAGCTCTTTTGTTTTTATAGTCATTGTTCCATCCGTATTTTACGAATCTCTGCAGCAGCGTCTATTCCGTTCTATGCGCAGGCTATCTATTTTCTCCTCGATTAATTCCTGTGCAGATACTCTCTCACACTAAGCTAGCGCGTCAAATAGCTGGTGCCTCATTTTCGCACGCTATTTCATGGAACATCCTCATCTGGACGATAGCTCGTTGTTTTCTCTACAGTTCTCAGAGTTCTTGATTACATTTCAAAAATTAGGGCACCGTTCTCTAGAGCATAACAAAAAGTCTCGCTTTCTGATTTGCCTTGACACCTTTTCAATGTTGTTCTGGGCTTCGCTTCCACCCAATATTTACCTTTGTTGTACCTCAGGCGTATTTCGTTATTGTTGCGAGAACACTATTCACTTGTAGAACAGAAAAAAAACAAAAACAATGTACTCGGTGATGTCTTGACCCCATTTGTAATTCTGTTTTAACTGAATGACTTGGACTAACGATAGTAGAACGTAAAGTATCGCACACAACGAAATTGGAAAAATGGTCAAGTTGACTGCATTCCCCAGGACGTGACTACCGCAAAAGACCGCAGCGTGGCCTCTATCTGGAAAGGCCAGCAGAGGTGTATTGAGGAGAGTCACGGTAATGGGCTTGCAGTACGCACGTTGCGCAAAGGGTCAAGATAAAAAGATAAAAAGGGTGACAGGCGTTGAAGATCGTTGTAGCTGATTATATAAACCACAATGCTGGAAAGCAGAGAGACGTGTTTTCTGGTAGTCCAGAGGCTAATTCACATTCCGTGTCAGAGGTGAGCGGCGGTGTAATGCAAAGCCAGATCTCGAGGGATTTCGAGTAATTACCTTCACCGCACAGGGCAGGCACCTCGTCAATGAGAGACCATCTGGTGTTGCTACGCTTTAGCCCGACAGTCTAGTGCGTTGCTTCAAAGCCTGTCCGTACGTGCTAGCTGCCCTTCGGAGACCTGTTAGCCTGTTGGCCGGCCTCTCATTAGCCTAACGTGCATGTTCACCTTTTGAGTTTGCCGGGTGGGCAGTTTCAAAAAATGCAAACGCTCAGCCGAGATAACAGCGCAAACGTTTAGAGTGGACACGAATTTGGTTTCTCAGCACTCTGTCCGCGTGGTCTAATGTTTAACGTATTGCTTTCAGATTCTTCCTCGGCCTTGTCTTTTGATTTCACGGTGGAGCTTCTATTATGCGCCTGGAGGCAATAAGTCACATATTTTGCAGCCATATGCGTAGAGTACAATGAAAAACACATGTTTTTAAGGTGTAATGTCTCTTATTTTCTCATCATGACAAGCAGAATTAGGTATGTTGTTTGTACTAGCTTATGAATTTTCTGCTTTAACATGATTTCTTTCGTTTTGTGCTAACATAACAGGAGCCTTAAAAATCGAATGTTTAAAAAGCGCTAAGCAGGCTTCACTCATAACTAGCAGCTCCAAACTATGCACCGGAACTGCTAGTATACTTGATCTCTAATGTACAATCTTTTATGTTACATAAATCTAACGAAGAGTGCGATTTAATAAGCTTGACATTTTTCGTAACCATTAGAGCTCTTGTAGGTCATTAATCTGCAAGTTGTGCTATAGCGTCAACGGCGAACACTGCGTGCAAGCGAACACTTGTGTCGATTACGTCTGTGTTCAACACTACATACGAACACCTCAGCTTCAACCTGAGAACTTGAGATGATGCGTACGCCTTTACACATGTTGGTTTAGGAAGCTGGTATTTGCAAACAGCGAATGCTATAACAATGGTTTATTTAACTGCACTCAGAGGTGAACCTTAGGAGAACAATAGAAATTTTACGCCTGTAGTACTATCGATACATAAAATAGCCTCTTGTGGTCAGATATGACTGAAAGCACTTTTCGCTGGCTTAGCAAGTGGAGTGGGGGTGATTTCAACAAACCCCATCTCTCGTTGTATCTCAATTCTGGATTTACTTGCACGCACTCAGAAAAGTATGTATGAACATGCACTCATAAGTTCTAAAGTATTTTCGGTTTATCTCCTCTTTCCCCCTCGCCTGAAGAAAACTGCCGGAATCACTTTAAATGTGAAGTTCATTCATTCATTCATTCATTCATTCATTCATTCATTCATTCATTCATGCGCTACAGGCAGGTTTCCTATTTTGTTGCTTCCATTCAATATAATGTGCAAGCACAATAAAAAAAAAGTTGCAAGCTTGGCCAATAGTTAACGGAGGACACCTATCACTTCTCTATTTCTCAACGCGCCTGCCCAACATGCCCGACTGATCCCACTGATTGTATGAGGAAGGAAGGAAAAGGAAGAAAAGAAGGAAGGAAGGATGAACAGGGACGTTAGACAGTTCTTAGACCAGCTGTGTACCCTGTGCTAGAGAATAAGGTGAGGGGAATATAAGATGGCAGAAAAGAGATGTTACAAAAAAAGGAGAAAGAAAAAGAAAAGGCCAAGCAGAGAAGTAAAAATAAAGGAAGAAAGAGCCACTAAGACCAGTTGCGCGCAAGAAACTTAATAACGCTTTCAAAGCCTTCTGGATTGAAGGAAGACAACCACTCACCCGGAATCCTTTGTGGCAAAGGGCGATCATGCAATTTACCCAGCGCACCGGTAAGTTCTTGGTTCATTGAAATCGGTGCATTCACACGACATTGATATAGAAATATTTACTACGTCCTTTGTGTTACTCTTTTTGTCTTGCAGGTTTTCCGTGTAATGTGACTGACCACCCATGCACGTTATGAAATGCTGAATCTGGTGCAGTAACATTGCGGCCCACGAGGCGATGTGCCACACCGTGAGAGCTACGAAAGTGCAATTGGTTGAGTCACATTGATTTAATACGGTTCACCGACAGGCATATTGAGCTTTATAAATATTGTCGATCTTATTATATGCACTGAACGAAACAACTGACGATGGCGAAAATGTCACCTACCTATTATCGGCATGAATTATACGTTTAGATTGGGCACTTATTGAGCGTGTAACTGGTTCTGGTGACCACAAGTGGTTTGCTGCACGTCAACGTGGATTGTCATAAAGATTTGATATGTAATTTACCTTTACATTCGAGGTGACTTCTATACTGCCGATTGGGTAACGCTTGTAATTGTGTAGTTTTCTATGGCTCCTTCAACTCTCACTCAGTATTAATCTGTTTTTTCTTAATGGGGAACGCCAGCTATACGCAAACAGACAATTTTTAGCTGTTCAAACTTTGGGCTGCCATCACGACTTGTTCTGTATTTTCTCACGAATGATCGCACGTGATACAACAAAGCATCCCTGAGCGAATTTCATATAAAAAGGCTTTGATACGTCAATTTGAACTTGATAGAGGAAATGAAAAAGCCCAACCAGCGGAGATGGATAAGAGCACACTGGGATCAAACTTATTTGTAAGGTTGTTCAGATTTCACACATTAGATAGAATAATTTGTTTATTAGGCTGAGTTTTTGGAAATATCAACACAAGCTTTAATAAACTGACTAAATTAAATAATCCTAGAATCACAAATATATTAGGTAATTTTTGAAACGAAGCTCACGCTGGTACAAACACTAGTAGGGAGAGAGAGGTAGAACAACTTTATTAAATACAACAGAACCCCAGTCCGGGTTCACTAATAAACATTACAAGGCCTAGACATTTCAAATGTCCATGTACTGCTTTCATGTTGTCTGGGGAGGAGTACGTCAGCAACTTCTCTATGGCCTTAGGTCTTAACTTAGTAGGTATGTGTTTGAGGCTCTCATCCATGGCTGCACGGCCACGTGAACAATCACACAAAACATCAGCGTTATCAGGGAAGCCACCGCGGTCGACGCAGGCTGGAGAGCCCTCCGTGTCCTGCATGTAGTGCTGAATGTGGGATGTTCATAAAGATAGAGTTTGGGCAGGCCTCACAAGGGCCAGTTTGCCTCTCGTCATAAAGTGAGGTGAACCAGCATAAACCATGTGGTTGTTACACATATTGATTAATCACTCGCGCCTGTCTAAGTGCGCCATAGCAAGTAATTCGGTCCGCTTCAGCGAATCTGGTTACGCCATCGAAGGGCCCGGGAGAGTTACACGGGACAGGGCATGTGCCCCTTAATTCCCACTGATCTCCTAGTGACCAAGTATCTCCTTTATTGAAACACGTAACGAAGGGCGGGCATGTAAGTTCCTCGCTGATGTGCGATAATACGCGTCTGGAACGTCACCTGTCGTGAAGACTCGACAGACTAATTGGCTGCCTGTGCGTATCAGTAAACAACGTACATTTGAGTTGCTTCTAATCATAAATCCCAACCAACCGGCCCAACTTGCCATCTTGCTCCTGTAATACCTAGCACATAGCTATGAGTCCCTTGAGTTAAGTTTAGCAACGCAAAGTATGATTGCGTTTGGTTTACGAGAGCGAAAAGGCACAAGCGTCCATAAGGTGATTCCAGCTCTGACTTTCGACTCGCCCTGTCACGAGTTGTCATCCAGTTTCTTTTTAACCATTTAGTATCACGACCACCGAGCGACGCTCTTGTTTTCCCCTCATGCATGTCAGGTCAAGCAATTGGTTCCGGTTGTTAGGAATATTACTAAAAAAAGTGGCAGCTACGCACTAGTGGTGCGAACTAAGAAAATATTAGAGCTCTAATGGCCTTCATCTCCTTCCTTTACTCCTCGTCTTCTCACTTTCCTTTCGCAATCTTCGCTGTGCTACCATACACTACCAGGCACCTAAGTCAAGGAGTGAAGTTTCTTCCAAAACTTTCCTGACAATTTTCTATAGATTCAAACTATACAAATTGACTTATATCGTTCAGACCAGAACAGCGTTTCCGTGCACGTAAACGTTCTGACATCTGACAGTGACCTCACGCATTCTGCTATAACCTTAAACCTACGCGAGCCACTAACGTCCGAGTAATGTCGAGCAGGCCAAGTGCAAGAAGTGGTCTAAAAGTAAGATCAGTCAGTAGCCTGCTTCTGCATTGAAGAAGCTACTTGAGCAACCGAAAGTGTGAAAGTTTTACACTGCTTCCATTGATGTGGCTCCCTAATACGTGTTCGTCTATTTTTGAATTCGTCGCGCCTTGTTCGGGGTATACTCGTGTCTCATTAGAAGTGTCTGCTGCAGGCGGAGATGCGGTTGCTCAATAAATCACCGAATCTAAGCCGGGCGAAGTGGTCCGGAAGAAGCAATCACCGATGGGGTTCCGTGGTGCGGAGGAAGCGTGCCCCGCGATACAACTCTCTGTTCTTCCTTCGGGAATTGTCGAGAGTTATTTAAGAGATGCGGTGTAGACGCTCAGGCTTCAAAGATACGAACAGCACACTTACAGCAAGACATAGTGCTTCCTGATTCTGATGCTGCTGCTACTGCTGCTATTGGCATCGGCACCATCGATAAGAGTGTTAGAGTGTTTAGAAAGAGAAACTAGCGTGCCTCGTAAATTGAATTCTTATCGGGTGACAGGAACAGAAGGAATTGTGACAATAGTCCCAAAGAAAGCTTATTCTTGTTCCGATGTCTGTGGAATGTGAATATCAAACCGTGCTTTTGCAGAGTTAATTTTCATACTCCAGTTCTATCCACTTCTTCCTTAATATTGCTGAAGAAAGCATTACAGGCTGATCTACGCTACAATCAACACACGCGCGACCTGTTTCTGAAGTTTGAAGTTATCCGAGTTGACCAGCTCATGTGTTCTTTTAAACAAGAAACGATTAAGGCTTCTTCTCAAAAGAAGAGCAACGCGAGCATTTCAACCAATTAGTCGTCTCGCTTAGTGCTACAGAACAAACAATGGGCAGTTCTGCGACCATGCACAAACTGTGGTTTTCAAACAGCTTCCTCCTGTCCTACCTCACCTCTAAATAAGTATAAATTGTGCGACGGTCGTACTGTACCCAGGGTAGACACCATGAAGGTCCTCGGCATGATCATCGAGTCCCGCGGAACCAACACTCAAACAGTACACAAGCTCAGGCCTAAGACGGAGAATGCCATACGACTCGTACGTAGAGTAGCCAACAGGCACCATGGCCTCAAAGAAGACAACCTGCTGCGTCTCGTACACGCGTTTGTTTTGTGTCATTTTACCTACGTTGCCGCTATACACAAGTGGCTACGTGCTGAGCGCGATCAACTCAATGCGCTTATTCGCAAGGTGGTCAAACGAGCCCTTGGCCGCCCTATCACCACTCCAACGTACAAACTCCTCGAGCTTGGCGTACATAACACGCTAGAAGAGATCGCCGAAGCTCAGGAACGCGTGCAATTGATCCGACTCACTACCACCAAGGCGGGCCGCCATATTCTGCGCGAGCTCGGCTTCTTCTCCTCGAGGGCCAGGGACCCCCCAGAGTTGACTCTAATTCCCTGTGAAATCCGCGACCTCATCACGATCGCTCCCATACCACGAAGTGTACACGCCGAATACAACAGAGGCAGGCGCCTTGCGCGGGCGACCGCCATTCTCAGGCGCATAGACATGGAAGCGGACAACGTCTCGTTCGTGGACGCCGCTGCCTATCGCAACAACGAAGCCTTCGCCACGATCGCGGTATCATCCGCGCAGCAGACTATTAACTCAGCCACAATCCTCACCCGAAACCCCTAAGCAGCGGAGCAAGTAGCTATAGCTATAGCTATGCTCGACAGCAAACGGGAATTCATCTACAGCGACTCCAGGCCGGCCATCAAAGCCTTCGAGCGTGGAGTCATGTCCGACCAGGCGTTACGTATCCTGCGCAATGCGGACCCGAGTGCCCTGAAGCACCACACTGTCATCTGGTTCCCCGCCCATCTCGGCCAGGTGCCGGGTGCCCTATCCAACCTCAGCGAGATCGCCCATGATGCAGCGCGCGCACTTACCGACCGCGCTGCCACAGGGCAACCTCATCTTGCTGGGTTGGATACCAATCGGGGTGCACCAATTACGTACAATGAAATTACAAAGCACTTTTACCTGGAACGCCGCATTTTCCACCCCCACATCCGAAACATAACCAACCGCAGGCATTAACCCTACGCCCATTACAGACACACACGTACTTAGGTGTGTGTCTGTAACCTTGCCACGCTTCACGTTTATTATCCCGATGCATACCCCAGCGACACATGCCCATCATGTGGTCACACAGCGACACTCATACACATGCTCTGGGAGTGTAGAACAACTTCTCCCGACTCTACCTCAAGCAAGTGGGAGAGGTCCCTCAGGAGCTCACTTCTCGCCGACCAGCAATGGGCCGTCCAGCAGGCCCACGAAGCGGCCGCCAGGTACTCCCTGTCGGTCCCTACGTGGGAGACGCCCGCTACGCGCTAAGCGCGTCCTGCAGGACTGAAATAAAGTTTTTTCATTCCATTGTGCGATGAAAACATGTGTTATGCTCTTAAAAACGCATTACCTCAATTATTATTCTAAACTTTAATCCCGCTTTTGTGTTTCATGAAAATGCGTATTTCTTGCTAAGCTTTGTCAGTTTGCTTTATGTATTTCTATATTATTATTACAAGAAGTGGGAGTTCTTGTCATTGTGCTGCTTTTATTGTATGGGGAGGCAGGATTCGTTAAGCTGCCTATACGCAACTTTTATACCACCATCCCTACTGTTTAAGGCTGTTTTGTGCCTATGTGGCAATAAGCTTCAAACTAAGCGTATAAAACATAAACAAAAGGCATTCCTGGAATAGTTGCTATTTTAGCTCACGATTATTATTAAATTATTATTATTATTATTATTATTATTATTATTATTATTATTATTATCACTTGCTTTGCATGCACATGTGCAGAAGGAAAGAGAAAAAATGGAGAAAAAGCTTGCAACTGTCATCTGGAGAGCCACAACGACTGCCTACTCGTACTCGTTCTAAAAGGAAGAAATAGAGAAAAAATGAAGATAGCAGAAAATAAATATGAAAAGGAGAAGAACAGACTAACACTTGAACAAAGAGAAGTAAAAATAGAAAAGAGAAACGTGACATGACAAAGGAAAAAACCATGAACTGAAAGGAATAAGCCTAGGATGTGATCTGCAATGCAGTCTTAAGTTGTAACGAAGTGTCCACAACACACGCATGCGGCCTTTCAGGCGGCCAGGCTTACCCCCCAAAAAAAGGTGAATTCGTACCTAGAATAAAAATTGCTCTACATGTCGGTCAATATGCACTATACTCTACGGGATTACGTTACGACACGTGTAGCGAGTATCTCGAAGAACCGGCCTCGAAAAATTGTCTTGCTGTGTACGTTTTTCTCATCCTGGAGCATGAAGGCAATCGAACACCGTAACTACGTTTCAAGACGGGTGATATCATTGTCTAGTGTGTAATGAGACTCGTAAGAAGGATCGAAACATTTTTCTTTAAATTTTTTGCTTGCCCGAAGTGTCAATTTCTGGTATAGTGAGAAACCAATTTTTCTGTCTTTAATACGGAAGAAGTTTCTTTTATTTAAAAAAACGCAAAAAAGATATGCCTGGCTTGCTCTCTACTTGTTTGTCTAGCGTGGCTCACTACAATGCTTCTTTGTGGGTGATATATGTGGTATACAACCTCGGAATGTAAGTGTAAACCCTGATTACTTTCTTCAACTTTATTGAACTCCGTATGTAGTGACCTCTAGAATAATATGATGTCTTACTACTTTACTCTCCGCCAAACAAACGCGAAATTTCGGTCATATCCCGGTAGGTGGATGCGTGGTATGCGGTATGCTTTTCATGTGATCGGTTTAAGTCGGCTATGCATTATAATAACACCTTTGTGTTTACTTCCAAAAACCATGATATGATTACGAGAGACGCCATAGGGGAGTTCTGATATTTCGACCATTAGGCGTTCCTTAACGTGCACTAGCACCGCTTGTACATGGGCTGCTCGCAATTCACCTCCATTGAAATGTGACCACCATGGCCGAGATCAAACGCGCGACCTTCGGGACTGTAGCCAATACGTAGGCAACAGTAACAGTAGAATACCCAGTAGAATACAGTAACAGTAGAAACACCCAAAGCAATGCGAACTTCGTCGCGTATGACATCCGTGAGTGACGCTTCTGGAGGCTGCGAGGGTGATAATATAAGTAGCCGCAGCTCCTCGCGGACGACTTCGCGTATTATTTCACGCAAGTTGCTGGTACTTGCAAACGTTGCTTGAGGGTCCATGGAAGCTATGTGCGCTGTACGGTTGCACTGGCGCTTTCGGGAATCTAAGGTCTTCACAATGGTGGATGCCTCTTGTGTGAACTAGGCAACGGTTTTCGGCGGGTTGCGAACTAGGCCAGCGAAAAGGGACACTTTTACTCTTCACATTAGAAGCCCAACCTGCTCTTGCTCTGCCATGTTCAGATCCACACGGCGGATGAGGAGCTTCATTTCCTCGACGTATATAGGCACAGTTTCGTTAGGCTTTTGGATCCTCGATTGTAGCAGAATTTCAGCCCTTTATTTGCGCAGAATGTTGGTAAACGTCCTCAAGAAATCAGTCTTGAACACCTCCCACGTAGTCAAAGAGGCCTCGTGGTTTTCAAACCACGTTTTAGCGTGGCCGTCGAGTGCGAAGAAAACGTGACACCTTCATCTCGTCATCCCATTTGTTTAGTGAAGTCACCCGAGTGAATTGGTCGAGCCAATCTTCTGCATTTTCTGCAAGCGAGCCGTGGAAGGTTGGAGGCACTCGAGGCTGTTGCAAGATGACAGGGGTGGGCGCAGCTGGTAGGCTCATGGTTGACGTCGAGTCTTCTTTTTTTCGGTCGAGTGCACTCCGGTAGTGTTCCGGGTTTCGGTGGCAACCCTTGCAGGCGGCGGCTACTGCGAGTCGCGTCGCTGCTTTTGGGGCCTCGTCCTTCCGTGCAGCTGTCAGATCAGGTACCTGGTGCATACCCAGCTCCTCCACCAGTTGTCACGCAGCCACGACGATGAAGGAACGTGCATGACAGGATCAGGAGCAAGCCGCAACAATCTTTTATTTCACTGGGCTGACCTGCGCCCGAGAGAAACAAGTGAACCGCCGTACAGATGGCGAACTACTACACCGGTGCCCACGGCTGCCCTCGGCTTATTCGCGAGGGGCGTTTTCCGATAAAACGCGGCATGAAGATAAGTTCACGGATCACGCCTTCATGATGGAGCGCAGATACACACTAGCCACGTGCGTCACAAGCAAAGCGATAAGGATGGCAAGTGATTGCGGCAATAGTGTCCTTTTTTCTCAGTAATCAGACGTTTATTATTTTACTATAAAAATTTACCGGGCCAAAACCATGGTATGCTTATGAGGCATGCAATATGTGTAGGTCGTTCTCTAGTCATTTACGATGGCGCGTGCCACTGGTGCTACTTCTACAAAGACAACTTGGTACGACGGTGAGATACGGGCACAAAAACAACGAAAATGTGTTGCGCTACAAGTCAACCGATTGCCACTGCCATCATTTCCAAATTACACTTCGCTTTCTCGTGTAGCTGCAAACCACCAATATCACACTATGTGATATTAAGTACACTCGCTCAAAGTGCACGTGGGTTGCCAGATGGTTCAGGCGTATAAGGAGTTTCCGTTTATTATCCAACATATTCATTCGCTTCACTTTTTTTCAAGCTAGTTTTTTTTTGCCGACTCCTAGAGCTGATGGGGTTCTCACGTGGTTCAAGGGAGGTTAGAGTCGTGAATATTCTGTCTTCCCGAAACTCGTAGTTCAGCGCAGAATATTTGGTGCTTATAATGATCATGACGTCACCTGGTGTTTTAAGTGCAGGATCACTGGCGGCCTAAATTCCCTAAGGTGCTCATGGAGTACATGTAGAATATAAGTCTACTGGCACAGAGAAGAAGGCATGTTAATTTATAAAAGCTTGTATAGCGATAGCGCTAAAGAACACTAAATAAATAGCCTCTTTCATAGTAATCTTTCGTGCCTTCTAATCATATACTTAGTACAGAAAGAAACGACGGACTCTGTCCTAACCCCTTGAACTTCGAATGCTCTGCAGTGCGCGTTTTGTGTTGGTCCTTTTTGCATGCACTCGGTCTTGTACAGAAAAGCCACATAACAAGCACAATGGCCAACGTCCGTCGTGCGAACCGTGCGTGAAGATTCCATTATATATTCAAGACAATGGCCGAGTGGTTACTGCTGAACCTCGGCCTTTTACTGCCGCGAGTCGTCTATAAACCACACCAAACTCGTAGGCTGAACGGCGTTTGGGGAGGCCGTTTGTCTGGCCAAAATGTACCATGCCACGCCTGTAGTTCTCGCTCATAAAGAACAGTGTGACTCTTGGCCACAAGCTTTCTGTACGCGCCTTTTCTTCAGAGACGAAGGCCCGTGCGGACGACCCTGGAACAATGCTGTGGTTGTCTTGATTATCACAGAAAACTTTCACCTGCTCTATACGGAGTCTCTGCAATCTGCTTCACTGAAATTGATGAATTTGTAGTCATTGTTAGTGACAATATTACCAGCAGGCCATTAATTTTCTGTTCAAGTAAGTTCCTGAGAGGACATGGCATCTCCCTCTTCAACGAAACATAAAGGCTAATACGAATTTCGCCGAATAGATCATTTAAAATCAGTCTCTTCATCTGCATGATTGACAAAAAGCACAACAAATTTTAGAAGTTCGTTCGATAGGGTTTCTGTTGATACATACCACTTCTCTCGTTGAAGTTACATGGCGTCGCGTACTGAGGCAAAACGCAGGCTTATGCGCGATTGCGTCTGCTCACTTGTCTAGATAATAGCTATGCGACTCTCATGGTTCCGAACGACTTTTGTGCTGATGGCGCATTCGTTGAGGAGCATCAGAGAAAGCTCGATTAGCAGCGCAGCGAATTGGTCGTGGCGGCTAATGTGTAAGAAGCTCTGCGACACGAGTGCAGAATATTCTAGCGATGCACTAATAGGTATAAGAGCTAAGCCGCAAGTAAAGCACCAAACCTCTCATGCAACATCTGTCGTATACGGAGTCATTTAAGCCTAACCGGAAAGACCCTCACTCAATAAAAGCTTGGATGTCGTGGCCATTACTTTTTGCTGCTAGTCAACATATGCTGACATCGTGACATGAGCAACCACTATTAGAATATTGGCAGAAAGAAACGGTAGATGAAGGAGCACAAAGATTGATTGATATGGGCAGTTTGACATCCCAAAACCACTATATGATTATGAGAGACGCCGTAGTAGAGGGCTGCGGAAATTTCGACAACCTTGGGTCCTTTAACGTGCACTCAAATCTGAGCACACGAGCCTACAGCATTTTCGCCTCCATCGAAAAGATTACAAAGAACGAATAATAATAATAATAATAATAATAATAATAATAATAATAATAATAATAATAATAATAATAATAATAATAATAATAATAATAATAATAATAATAACAGACTGGCTTCTGTGTAGCTGATCGTTACTGTCTGGGAGATTAATGTCTTCGTCATCATTCGTGTTTCTCTTTCTGACATCGTGTAGTATTGGAGGTGTCGTTGCGAAGACAAGAAGCAAATATGTCGTAGACTGTCAATGAATATAATTGATTCGCTCGACCCTTACAACAGCTTATGCGACTATTAGTGGTACCTTTGCACACTTAGCGTTCACGCAGTAAGAGCTCTACTCCATGGTATGTTTTACAAGTCGTTAATGAATTCACTATTTCTTATGGCCCTGTTTTGTATAGGCTGACACAATATTTTGATTCAGGACAACCACCGCAGCGTAGCTGCATGAAAGAGGAGGAAGACGACGACGGTTTTTGGCTGCTCCTGGACTGGTACCTTCTTTTTGATTCAGTGCTTTGATTAATATATAAATAAGCTACTGGCAACATTATTGGTGGAGGTAGATCACTCCCGTACCTCGATGGAGGCGCGCAGCGGTCTCAACATCGGCGACCCCTCACCGACCTCGGCTGCTAGTACCTTATCACCACCAATCAGATTATAAAGATTAGTTTCGTGGCCATAAGCGTAAGTATCCTGCTCTGATAGGGGCTCCAATTTCGGTGTTTTGTTATTAAACTTTATTATTAAGGGCTGCTGGGACCCTTCATGATTTTTTCTGCCAAGATCAAGTTACAAAACATCACCAGCCACATGTGGTAGCAGCCGGAAATTGTACATCAGCTGCGTATGTGCGTAGTTGTGTGATCACGACCACCTGACAACCAGCGCTTTGTGTGGCGATACTAAACTCGCGGACAAGTGTACATGGTAATGGAGGAAAGGCTACGGGGCCGAGTTACTGCACATGTACTCCTTCTCGAAGTAGACCGGTTCTCGGCGAGTTTCACGTTTAGCGTCAGTTTGAGAATCTTCCGTATCTTCTGTGACAGTATCATTCGAGTGGTCATGGATGAATAATAACATTGCATGCTATAGACATCATCTGCTTAGATAGTCACTTCTCAGCGCAATTTATAGAAAGCCCCTACGGCGAGCAATTGGAAAAGCTGGAAGAAGACAAGCGCTCACTCGGAGACGGAAATGACATTATATAACTTTGAGTTGCACGTAAAAACTGTCCTGTTTTCATATTTGCAAAAATGCGAAATTACACTTCATAGAGTAAAACAAATATGAATGTATTTTTGATGCGTTCAATGCTTGTTTTCAAGCAGTGTTTGGTGTAAATTAAAGCAATGCTGTTGTTTTTAGTTCTGACGCTGAAAAGATGGACGCACTTGTGGGACAGTGTTCTTCAGCGGTAGCACACACGTAATTTAGCTCTGCAGCCTCCTCTTCATCACCAAGAAAAGCTGTCCGCTGGTTTAGCTGCTTCACGAGACTGTCGCAACGAGCTTTTGAGGCATGCGCATCCCTAAAGATATTTTTCAAGGACCGTATTGCAAATTTAACT
Source organism: Rhipicephalus annulatus (assembly GCA_013436015.1). Classification (NCBI taxonomy): domain Eukaryota; kingdom Metazoa; phylum Arthropoda; class Arachnida; order Ixodida; family Ixodidae; genus Rhipicephalus; species Rhipicephalus annulatus. The sequence goes on along the minus strand of WOVY01001470.1, from coordinate 127,873 downwards.
GGATCTAAAAAAAGCCATAACCTCTATAGCTACCGGAGGAAACTTATGGTAGGGTGATTGATTGATATGTGGTATTTAACATCCCAAAAACCACTATATGAGAGACGCCGTATTTGAGGGATTCCGAAATTTGGACCACCTGGGATTCTTTAACGCGCACCCAAGTCTGAGCCCACGGGTGTACCACATTTTCGTCTGCATCAAAAATGCAGCCGCCGCAGTCGGGATACCATCCCGCGACTTACGGGTCAGCAGCCGAGCACCTTAGCGACTAGACCACAGCGGCGGGGGAAAAACCCTCTTCTAGGTCAGCCTCATTTTAGGTCAATTACGTCGGTGAGAGAAGTGAAAAGATAATTTCAAGTTTTAATGC
>WOVY01001470.1:115000-122500 GCA_013436015.1 Rhipicephalus annulatus | reverse complement strand
GTGTGCGCACGCTGGACACAGCGACGCTACGTTAGCCGATTGTACACCCATAGCCACCGAAAAGCGGCAATTTAGAACAGGCAGCGCTCAACCGTGCGAACGGGGCAGCGGGAGCACCAACGACTGTGTACGGTCGACATCATCAGAGCAGATCGGCTGAGTGAAAGCGATCGATGTTCAGATGTGTCAGAGACACACGCTTCCACGCTACGTTAGCAAAACGCGAGCACTCTATAGTCTGACGCCAGGCGCGACCAGCATCCGTCGGCGCGGCCCGACGGCAACCGGCGCGAAGTGCGACATGCTGCATTTCGCGCCGATGCATTACCCAGACAACACTGCGTCTCCCTCTTTTTATGACGGAGCGACGCCGGACGCGCTAAAATGCACATGTGTCAAAGAAACGCAGCGAGGCACGCGCCTGCGAGTGTATGGCAGGACCGGCGCCTGGCGTGGAAACGTCGGCGTGACGCGACGAAGTTAACGCCGGCGAGCACGCACACCGCGTCACGTCAAAATGTATTTGTGCCTTGACTGCTGCAAGTAGTCATGTTCTCACATGACGCGCATCTCATGACTATTATGTTTGCACCAGTCACATACTTTCGTCATTCATTGGCGTCACGTAATACCAAATTTGACATATGGTAAACTAGCGAAACGGCCGTGAGCACATCATCTGTGTGGAATGTAGTCATGTCGTTACATGACACGCATAGCGTGATTATCATGTCTCGATGCGTCATTTGCCTATGTCTTCCGTTAGCGTCCCGTAATATCGAGTTTGGTACTTGTGAAGCTATAGCGAAACGGCCGCGAGTGCATCATGAGCGTAGCATGCAGTGATGTCGTTCGATGACACGCATCTCACGTTTATTACGTTTGCATCAGTATTATACCTTCGTCATCCATTCACGCCCCGTAATACCGAATTCGGTATAAGTAAAATTAGCAAAACGGCCGCCAGCACATCACGAGCGTGACATGTAGTCATGTAGTTACATGACACGCATCTCATGATTATCTTACTTGAACCAGTCAGATACCTCTGTCATCCATTCACTTAGTGTTATACCAAATTCGGTATATGTGACGCTAGCGAAACGGCCACTAGCGCATCATGAACGTGGCATGTAGTCATGTTGTTCCATGACACGCATGTCGTGCTTTTCATGTTAGGGTCTGTCGCTTGTGTTCGCTATGCAGTCATGCCGTACTATACCAGTTTTGCAACATGCCATGTGAATTAAACCACCTTAAGAGCTGCAGGACCATGAAATGTAAATTATGACATTCAAGACATAAATGTCATGATTTTCATGTTATGACTGGTAAAATATGTTGTTCATACAGTCATGTTATGCCATACCAGGTTCGGTATTGATACCATTATCGAAATGGCCAGGAGAGCTAAAAATCGTGGAGTCACCGAAATTTGCTAAGAAACGCTTTGCACTGAAAATTATTAAGGCCTATTGGATAAAGCCCCGAAGCTGAAGCATAGGCTGAAGTATGAACAAGGTATACCAAAAGTCTCGTGTTTGGAGAAAATGTATAACGATTTCGAAAACTTCGTACTCAACTATAGGAGAGCACTGAGCCGTCCCGCTGTTCACCCCTCGGTTGCGGGTGGGGGGGGGGGATTAGAAAAAGGGGGTAACGATTTAGAGTACAGGGTACTCTACTATGGGAGAGCACTGAGCCGTCCCGGCTTGGGCGCAAACGAGACACGAATCGTTATGTCATAGCGCCTCGGTTGCTATTGAGATTGCGATCACCAGACTGCTCACCCTATACAATCGTTCACTCACCACCTGTACATGTGGGCATTGGATCTTGACCTCCAACGTAGTGCTGGTTGGAGATATTTTCTGTGCGTTGTTGAACGATAAAAAATTGGTAGCGTGAGCGTTAGTTAAAAGTGCACTGCGGGAATCCGTGTCCAAACGGAGTCTTCAGTCTCAGATGGGCTATTTGCAGCGACTGGCAAGATCCAGTAGGAAACGCCGGTCTGTCACTGCGTGCTTTGCACTTCCACGTTTCTCTCCGGCGCAACGCTGCGATGACTGCAAGCGTGCAAGATGAGTCTCAGCGCAACAGAGACAGAGATTAAACATTTGGTAATAACAAATGCACCCTGAGCCTTCTTTGGGTGGGTCCCTCAGTCCAGGGCTCCATTGCCTTGCGCGACCCTGCGAGCCCGCTGGACCAGCTGCTGCTGTTCCTGCTGGCGTAAGCTGAGAAGTGCAGACTCCCAAGAGGAAGGGGTGGGATTGGGAATGGGAGGAACGCCCTGTGGGGCAGAGCATTCCCACGTGGAGTGGTACACCGTCGGTACGGATCCACAGAAGGGGCAGTAGGAGGGGTAGAGAGTCGGATGAAAGCGATTTAGCATAAAAGGCAAGGAAATGAATTGGTCTGTATTTCCCGCCAAGCGACAGCATCTGCTCGGTTAAGCGAAGGATGAGGGGGAGGATACGAATAACGGCTCTGTCGGTAGTACTCCAGCGTAACGTTGTAGTTTAGTGGTTCTGTCGATGCGTCGTCTGGATTGGACAGCTCTTCCAATGGAGCCCGGCCGGTCAACTCTCGGTCAACCGCATGAACGCATTCATTACCATGGAGAGAGGCGTGTCCAGGAGTCCAGACGATACGCACATGACCTAATGCGGACGGTGAGACAGAAGAGAGGATATTGTGTGTATGTGCAGCCACAAGTCCTTAAGCGAAAGCACGGCAATCAGCTTGTGAATCTGTTACAATAGTGACAGGGGAGTCATGTGACAGTGTCGTAGCGTGAACGATTGCCAGAGCGAGAGCTCCCTCCTCTGCCAGACCACTGTCTAGTGCAAAGTGTGGCAGACGCCACAAGGGCATCTGTGTCGTCTGTCACGGCTAAACACATGGCTGACTTCTCTGGGTAGCGTACTGTATCAGTGTAAAGTACTTGTAAGTCTTAGGTACCATCACCAAAGACGCGTGTCCTAGCCTGAACTCGGGCACGTCGACGACCGGTGTGGCGGGAGGGATTCATATTGCGTGAAATCGGAGGCACTTTGATGAGTGCGCGGACAGTAGAGGCAAGTTTATGTCGCGGAACTTGTGCGGGTTTTTTGGGAATCGGGTAGCCAAGACGAGGCAGGATGGCGCAGCCATGACGGGTCTGCCTGAGCCGTTGGAGCTGACTGTTGTGCTGGGCCTCAATGAGTTTGGTTACGGTGTTGTGGACTCCTAATTGAAGGAGGCGTTGTGTAGATGCGCGTGGAGGCAAGCCGAGAGCCGCCTTCAAAGCTGTCCGTAGAAGGATGTCCATCTTTTTGATTTGAGCTAGCGTGCGATTGTGAAAGGGAAGATGATAGGTGAGCCAACTAACTATGAGTGCTTGTACTAATCGGAGGACATCCTTCTCACAGAAGCCTCTCCGGCGGTTGGTGATGCGTTGGATCATGTGTGTAATTTGAGTTATCTGCTGAGCCAGAAGGTGTGTAGTGTGCGAGGCCTTGCCGTCGGACTGAAGGTAGAACTTAAAATGCGAATTCGTGGTACCAGAGGGATAGGACGGTCATCTAGAAACAGCGAAATGTCAGGAGAATCAACGGTTTTGCGGCGCCGCTTGTATACCAATAACAACTCCGACTTATCGATTGAGCACGTACGGCTTCCACCAGCAGCATAGTCTTGTACAGACACAGCTTCCTTTAGGGCGTCCTGAATGGTTCCGTCTGATCCTTTGGTTGCCCAAATTGTAATGTAATCTGTCAGCGCAACACTGCCACTAGTGTAAGCGTTAGCGCCCGCTTGCTTGCATCTAGTCATGGTTCTTTTTTGCAGGAGATGGTGTAATTTTAAGGGGTGAAGCTCCTCTTAGTCCAACCTTGTCACTGGTCTTACATAACTGAGAAAAGAAGAGACGAGAAAGAAAAGAAGGCAAGAGAAATGGATGACCATTTCTCGTCTCATTTCCTAGATGGCGTTACTATACCACTACTATCCGATTGGCTGCTGCGCGCGCTTTTTCTGAGTACGCGGAGAACGAGTGCCTCTGTCAGTCTTTTGGAGAGTGGCGGTCGCCGTACGCAGCGGATCGTTGGTGGGGCATGGAGACGCAGAGCAGCAGGCGCGGCGTTGAAGACGCTTGCCTTCGGCTTCCTTTGCTCGCGTCTCGTCGGTGTTATACAAGTGCCATCTACATTCTCGAACGCGATCGGACGCATGCGAACATGTACGAATGGACAGACACACGGACAGATGGACGGGTGGACACTTCGCCCCATTCATCATCATTCACTCCGTGGATATGCTGAGATTTTTTCGCCCCCTCCCCTGACTTCGCAGTGCCAACGCGATCGCTCCATCCAAGGCCTAGCGACGACATCATGTGATGATACATCATGATCTGATGATGACAAGATACTGTTTTTCTAGCGTGCGTACCGGCGCCGACACTGCCAATGGTCAAATTTATCGTTTGAATGACTCATCTAAGCATTTTGTTTCAATATTCACATTTGCATAGCTTGACGCAGCGCTTTAGGAATGAACGTACCTTGTAGCAATAGGTCAGGATGGAACGTACTTGATTGCTTGTGTTGTCGAGCTGCTAGAAACAATAGAGCCAGCAAGGCAGGCGTGCAGCTGCGTAAATTAAAATAAACGAATTACGGAAAGAAAACACAGTTGTAAAAAATCGAGAGAACTCTATTGCAAATTCAATTTTTTAACCATACCAAGTGACAAGACTTGAGTCAACCTTAGTCCCCATTTTTCGCATATATACTTGGTTTTCCTATACTTACAGTCGACGCATCCGTTGCTTAGAAACGGTCAGAATTTCTTTTAACACGGTATGTGACTCGCAGTGGCATGAAGAATTTCATTCAAGAGGATACGTGTCCGGAATTCGTTACATCTGTATTATTTTCTGAAAAATGTAAGTTAACAATGTTTTGCCGTCATGTGGAACCAGCGCATGGAATTTTCTAGGCCTCACTGATCTCTTTTGCGCGACGGCAAGCTCTCCCGCCTAGCGATAGTCCTAAACACGCTCCCCACTCAACATGATGTATCACAAAACTCTACTCTAAGTAATAATTCAAACACTAAGCAAAAAACTATCACAAAACACAAATAATAGAATTTTATGGTAAGAAGGACTTACATTAGGAGCGGTTATTCTTTGACAAATAACATGAATCCACATGCACAAAAAAAGTGACTTTTCATAAGGGTTTAGAGGCGATATGTCATCAAAGCGGTGCTACATATTGTCGATCTATCACAAATGTCTCTTTTTGTCGTAACTAGTGCTCAATCAGTCACATATGAGCCGATATAACTCTCTAAGGTGTGTCATCTGTCGCATGTGTTGCGACTTCACAGTCCACAAACAAACACGTCAGTTTTAGACCAAAAGAGAAAATTTGCGGAAATATTAGAGGGACCATGAACAAGTTTCTGCAAAGCGAAGAACCGCCTTGAAAAACCGCGTGTGGCGCCGTGCCGGGAAGAGGAGGGGATGTGCTAAATGTCAGCAATTTCGCAATCTTCTCGAATGGTGTTTTGTGTTTTAATTGCATGCTCACACCGCCCTACCGCCAATGGCTTATCAGTTTCTGAGCGCAATAAGACAAATTAAAGCTGTATTTTCCTCTCGCTTCATTTCCTATAGGAGATTCTAATTTCGATGTCAATCCGTTGTTGGCAAAACGTCAAGCCTCGAGAAGATCGACGGGCAACGGCATTGATATGAAATTTCTGTAACACGTCGTGAGTAATAACATCAACCAATCTGAGTTCCGTCGGCTCCTGAAAGGCAGCCCAGAAGCAAACTTTGTATCAATGTCCTAGCGAGCGGAAGGACCACACTTTAGATCTATCGGTTTGTTGCAAAACTTGTCATTGTGAAAAAAAAACGTGTGATGTTTATAAGATGACCGGTACTTTCATTCTTATTAGTCTGTTCATTGCTTTTTTATTGTTTTTTTCATTATTGTAATCTTAGTCTGTAATTTAGATAATCATACAACATGCCAAGTGTGCTGTAGATTAGGATAATTAGTCTAACCATCGGCTCAAATGTAACAGATTAAGTCTTAGTTACGACAAAAAAATGACAGTTGAAGGTTAGAAAATATAGAACTCTGATTTGACGACATGTCACCTCTATGCCCTTATAACACGTTACTTTTTTTCTGTGTCGAGGCGTGTTATTTGTGAAGAAATAAGTGCCCCCAATATAAGTCCTTCTTAATGAAAAATTATAATATGTATGTTTTTTACTCCTGTTATACATTTCTTTCATTTTTTTCTGCGTCTGAGATAATGTCTACGTGATGAGATTTAGCGTAGCCTCATTTTCGCGTTTTCTTGTATTTATTTTGTATCGTTAAATTGAATAAGAAAACTGACTTCTCTTTGCAGAAAATGCACAGAGTGTCATATTCTTGTAGTCTATACGTTCGATCATTTTATTCTACAAGCTTTTGTGGCTGAAATTTTAGTTGTTTTCCTTTTACCTCAAACTAAATGAGTCGTCAATTTTGAAGAAAGCCGGTGACAAAAAGCAAAAAAAAACAATAAAGAGTTCATCGGAAACCAAATAAAAGAGATTAGACGGATTTCAATACATGTACTTTGTTTTAAACTATCAAAAAATTAGCAGGGTCCGTATATTCAAAAACGTCTTGCTGTAAAACGCTTCATAAAAAATCTTTGAGCAAATCCCGATGCACGACTAAGCATTTGTGAGCGGAACAATGGGAAAATGCTCTTGAGAAAGAGAAGTTTAATAATTTTGGCCCCATATTCACACAAATTACAGTGATGTTCGAACGCAATCTTAGTTGCCATTGACGCATTTATACGATGGTTCCCTTTTCGAACAACTGGAATATAGAGAGCGACTGCTTAAGAAATTGACGATAGTGTGCGGTTGTCCCTAGATGGTTGGCAATGAGTAGGTCGTGGTCATAGTCGTTGAAACGGGTAATCATCTGTTCTTTGATCTTTTGCCATGACTCGTCGTTCTCGAATATGTGGATTAGGTAAAATTTAAATGCCTCGCCGGTGACGTAATCGCTGAAGTTCGTAACCATCTCCTGTTCCGACCACGATGGAGCGGTAGCGTGGAGCTCGAGCAGGTTGAACTAGTCCTGTACAGGTTCATTGTCCGCTGCTCCGGTGTACTTGGGAATGGGAAGGTCAGTCTATGGTTCTGTCACGATGCCGATGACTGCATGCGCCGCAGATTACCCCTTCTGTGGTCGATATTCAGTTGAGGCGTATTGCCGGTGGCTTCGTGAATGATGTGAGGCTGATGAGTGGCGGCCGGGTCTTCATCGTGCCGACTCGTGTGACGCTATGATGAATGGGAGACGTGGCCTGGCTCGTACACCATGTTTATTCCATAAGCATTCTTACTCATCTACTTCTCCTAACCATCCCTGCCTTCTTACGTCATATATATATATATATATATATATATATATATATATATATATA